>JAEIFU010000334.1:0-153741 GCA_018904235.1 Lordiphosa stackelbergi
AAAGGAAACAACTGCCAAAACAAAAACTCGATAAAATGGGGTAATTTTTGAAAAATGCAAAGTAAATCAGTATCGAAGTTTTTACACCACAACAGTTTTACGCATGATACAAAAAATAGAAGGTAGTGCAAAGCGTCGCCTGTCAAACAAAAAATTCTACTGTGACGTCAGAGAATCACATTTTTTGTACAACTTGACATTTTATATTAAGAAAAACATAATTTATTGTTGTTTTAAGTTTGTTTGTTGTAGGGGAGAGTGGGGGGTTGTGATCATAGTTTTGTTTTTCGAACATAACTTCGCCAAAAATCAATATTTCTTCGTTCTGTAAATTTTTGTATTGTAGGTAAAAGATGCACAAAACTTTTCTCATACTAGTTTTAAAATAAAATTTTGGGTTTTTTTTTCATTTCATATTGAAAAAAATGTGATTTTTTGACATATGGGCATTTCCACCAAAAGGTCAACCTGTGCCAAAAAAATTAAAAGTGGTTAAAAACACAATATTTTATCAAATTTTCATAGGGAAAAATTAAATTAAACTTATGTACGGTAATATTACATTTACTAATAACCCAATTGGATATATTCGGTTTCACGGCCGTGCTAGCGCAATTTTTCTCATTTTGACATTAAATTTGCTTAATTTTTTGGGAAAAAGTGAGTATAGATTACGTGTACTTTCGCTATCTACAATCGTTCAACTGGTACAAAGGGGTATACATAAATGCATAAGGAAATATGACAAACTATGGCAATGCAATAAACAGTAAGTTTTTGCTTCGCATTATAGCAGAAACCACATAAAAATTATGATGGAAGAAAAATGTCGCGTGCGACATGTAGCGTGCGACAGTGATTCAAATTCAATTTTAAAAAAACTACTTAATATTTTGAAGTCAAACGAAATGCATTATTAAGAACAATCAATACATAACATTTTAAAATTAATTGCATTACAATTACAATTTTCCATCATGTTTCGCTGAAATCAGTGCTTGAGCTAGTTTTCGAAAGTTTTTCGAAGAAAAAGTAAATTCGCATTTAAAAAAATAAAAAATCTAGGGACATGTTTTTTTCAGTTTGATTGCGTACAAATGTCGCATTCGACATCAGAGAATTGCCCATATCGAAAAAAATTGGTGGGGGTTGGGAGCCACCCACCAAAAATTCAAAATTCGTGTTTTAAGCCATTATTCTTTATTAAATGAAAAAAATGAACAATGTTTCTCATATTCTGAATTAAGAAATATCAATGAAGAGTGAAAATTCGATTGACGGCATCAGGCTTGTTTTCTTTTATATACGAGACTTTTTTTTTTTTTTTTTTTCTTTTTGTTTGCCTTTTATACACTTGAAAAGTGTATTATAATTTTCCCCTGTAGTTTGCAAAGCATAGAAGGAATAATCTCCGACCATATAAAGTATATATATTCTTGATCAGCATGACGAGCTGAGTCGATTAAGCTTTGTCCGTCCGTCTGTCCGTCTGTCCGTCTGTCCGTCTGTCTGTTTCTACGCAAACTAGTCCTTCAGTTTTGGAGCTATCGAGCTGAAACTTTGCACAGAGTCTTCTTTTTACTGCACGCTGCTAATATGTCGGAACCGACGGATCGGATGACTACTTCTTGTAGCTGCCATACAAATGTTCGTTCGGAAAATGGATTTTAGTAAGAAAAACTGGTTTGCTCTCTATATTACTGCTCTCAAACACGGTCATGGGTAATATGTAATGTTTTTAAGCTGATCTGCGAAGTTTGGTCGAAGTCGCTAACCGTTGAGACAAGCTATTTCAAGTGTATGAAAACTTCGGTACAGACGAAGTTAGCTTTGCCTTTCTCGTTTTAAAGTTTTTTACTTCTTTGGAGAGTTTTTCCTCTGTTTTATTGCGCGTCATTGCAATTTTCTCTTTGAAAGTCAAAACCGACTTTTTTAAAGTGGCTCACAACCCCCTTACATCTCACTTTTTGGTGACGTCACATAACCAAAAAGAAATTAGCAAAAAAAACATATTTCTATCAAAGGCAATCGACCAAATATATTTCCTCATACTTACTTTTGTCTTTGATGAAAAAATTTTGTATAATATTCACAGGTCAAAATGAAAAAAATTAACTTTTTTTTTTTTTTTTTTGGTCACGAACTTAAAGAAGGTGTAGACTGGATAGGTTGCTTGCCACAAGTTAGGTAATAAGAAGGAGACACATGACATAAACAAAAAGTTCAAATATATTTTTTTTGTGGCCAATATCTGAAAGTGGCTCACAACCCCCAGCGGCTCAGAACCCCCATTCTCCCCTACATAAATGTTGAATTTTTCAATATTTTTATACACTTGAAAAGTGTATTATAAATTTGCCCAGAAGTTTGCAACGCATAGAAGGAATCATCTCCGACCACATAAAGTATATATATTCTTGATCAGCATGACGAGCTGAGGCGATTAAGCTTTGTCCGTCCGTTCTGTGGTCTGTTTCTACGCGAATCAGGTCCTCAGTTTTGGAGCTATCGAGCTGAAATCCTTGTACAGAGTCTTTTACTGCACGCTGCCAATATGTCGGAACCGACCGGATCGGATGACTACTTCTTGTAGCTGCCATACAAAATGTTCGTTCGAAAATGGATTTAGTAAGAAAAACTGTTTTAGTTCTCAATATTACTGCTCTCAAACACGGTCATGGGTAATATGTAGTGTTTTTTAAGTTGGATCTGCAAAGTTTGGTCGAAGTCGCTAACCGTTGAGACAAGCTATTTGCTGTATCAAAACTTCGGTACAGACGAAGTTAGCTTTGCCTTTCTCGTTTTGTTTAGTTTGCGTATGTTAAAAAACATCCTGCTGCGGAAAAAAGTAGTTTGCCTTTGAATGCCTTTTACATTAATATGCTCTTGGCTAATTTTGTGAGTGATTGAAAGTTGGCCTTCGGTGCATTCCAATAGGCTAGATATAATATCCGACCTTAGATGATTCTCTTCAATAACAAGGCCATCATCGATAAAGTGATTTCGAATAAGTTTTAATAAATGGGGCACATCAGCAAAAACGTAAATTTTTCGCTCTCCAAATTCAAACCTATAAATGATTTGATTTATAAACTGAATTCTTATTTTAATTTAAGAATGCAATTACCATGGCTTTTCTTTTGTTACTTTTAGAGCCATTCGTAGTTTTCAATATGTTCTCAGTCATTTTGGTTGACATTTGGCAGTCGAAATCGTAAAATATTGGCTGCTTCTAATCACTTACCAAACCTAATGTATACAGATATGCATAAGTATCTGTAAGCTTACTAAAAATTAGTTAAAAGTAATAATGTTACCTCTTATCATGGCTACTTGTACGTAGTTAGCGGGCTTTAATGTCGTATCTGTTGAATAGTCAAATAATTTCGTCAAAGCTCAAAATACAAAGCTTCTGCAGCTCGCTCATGTCTTTAGCAGCACTTAAGAGTTGGACCACAGGTTTAAGAATGCCTGGGCTGATATCGAATTTACTAGCCCAATGTTGAAGGGATCTGATTGCAGGCAGACCCTTTCGGACTTGCCGAATAAAAGGTAATAGACCGAGCTATATCCTCAGGAGCCCAATTACACCTTTTTGACCCTTGCTGCAATTTTGAAATCTGCCCATCTGTAAAGATTGTTTGGAGACGCAACTGCATATTTTTGTGGGTTTGTTCTGATTTCGAAAGTTTTAGTTGCAGTTGGTCTATACAAGATTTTATTGTTAGCTACAAGTATTTTATTTTTTTTTTTCTGCGTTTTCCTGCCAAATAAAACATATTTATTGCAGATAAACGGCTTAACTCAAATCTATTGATTACTTAAGTTCGTTATTTAAGCCAAACTTCCATATCAATTTTTGCCCTTTTTTTTTTTATAAGTTATAAAGATAATAAATATAATTTTTTTTTTTTTTAATCTTTGGAATTTACTTTACACTTTCGCCCTTTAACCCCCAAGGTTACAAATCACTAAAAGAACGTCTGCCTGTTTATTATAAAAAAGCAATGAAAATTCAGCAATTAAAAAATTGCATATTCCCCTTCCTAGCAAATTTGATTCAAATACCTACTTTTCCTCGTATCCTTGTGTTTCCGAAATGGCGCAAATATTTGCGCTGACTTATTTTTCCTTGATACATGGTTTTTCTGTTAATTCATGTGACCCAGAGAGCTATGTAGTAGATGAGTTATGGGCCCAATTTGCGCTATGTTCGAGATATTGAAATCGACCCTATATTTTCACCACTCGGTAAAATTGACTCCCGCTTGCCAATAATAGTGGCATAGGCTATGACCTTTGGTGCTGTGACATTAGAGGACGGTCACTATCATAGTTATTTTCTAACGCTTATTTAAACTGAAAAGTTTTTAAGAATCGCCTTTACCATAAGACTACTTATGACCATTTTTAGTGGCCTTTATATTTATTCTTTTCAATAGGATAACTATAAGATTAAAATGACTAAGTTTTCTAAAGCTAGACTATAAATTGCGAGTTAGATTTTTATGGGTGGAAAAAAGTCGACAAATCGTATAGCAAAACGAAATTCTAGCCCACTTAAATCGACCTCAAATATTAAGGACTTTTAAGGATTTTGTCCTTGCCAGCAATTAAGTAAAAATCGTATATTACGACAAAATTTCTACTATTCTGCGCTGTTTGCTTCTGGATGAAAAAAAATTGTAGGCATACACTAAGTGTCTATCAAGATATCTTTGAAGTGAGGTCCCACACGAACTGAACTGAAGTGCTGCGCATCACGGTTGCAGCCGCTCCTGCCCATAGTCTATTTTTACTACGCTGCTAATAAATAGAATTTCTTAGGATCGAAAAATAATGTGGATTACTATACTACATTGAACAAAAAGTACCGGGAATTTGTTTATAAATCAAAAACTTATTATTTTTTCCTGTAAATTCATTTCATTCCCCTCAAAGTAGTCTCCCTTAAATGCATTACACTTGTGCCAACGTTATTTCCAATTTTAAAAAGATGCTGCAAATCCTCTTCCGGTAATCTTCAATTTCTTCATTGTTTCGGTTTCTCTTTTATCGATTGAAAACAGTGTCTACAAATAGGTCTCTTGAGTTTAGCGAATAAAATGGTTTACACTGTTATGTCGGTAGTATCTGTGTGAAAAAATCGTGCGTTTTGGGGCTGGCTCGTGAACTCCAACTACTGAACCACACTAGTAGCACTTTCCGAAAAAGACAGTCTAAAAAATTAAGTCCCATATAAGAGCGTGGATAAAACGCACCTCTTCGTTGGGAATGGACTCGCTTCGTCAAAATTTCTCAAAAAGTGATGTCTCTAACTATAGGTGTTGACTTTCCCGTTTTGTTGTAGTCCGCGTAATAAAACTACGTCTCCATTGTTGTGATGATTTGTGATATGATGATGTGGTGTGATGTTTTATTACCTAAGTACTTTTAAACAAATTAAATCTTATACATATTTTATCACAAAAAGTACATACCAATGGTGTACAACACAACTTAAAATGTAAGTGACAAATCTTAGAACTGACTCCCTTTTCCATTGACCACGACTATCGTTCTCGTCGCAAACGATGACCACATCGTTGACCTTGATTGGGTTAGCGTGGTAAGGTATTCTAGAACCCAACGTTTACAGAATACTTGCATCATCTGTTGTCTAATATGCCACTGCTTCTTGAGACACACAGAATTTTCGTCTATGTCTGGCGTTGATACGTTGTTAGGGCATCCAATCAGGAAATGATTTGGCGTTAAAGGCTCAGCTTCTCTATGGTCAATTGGCACATGAGTCAACGGGCGAGAATTTATCAAATTTTCTGCTTCTCTCAGCAAGCCTTGTAAGGGGTCTACTTGCGGCACCTTCTCTTTGAGTGTCTATGCCACAACTGTCTTAACACGGCGCACCATACGCTCCCAAGCACCACCAGCGGAGGGATTCCTAGGCGTATTAAAAATTCACTCAATGCCACATCGACCACTCTCCAATGCCATTCCATTTGCCATCTCAATCCATTGCTCTTAACTGGCTCCAATAAAGTTTGTTCCTTGATCGCTTCTGATCCTGGCAGGAACTCCTCTTCTGCAGATAAAGTTTTTTAAGCACATGATGGCAGCATCTGATGACAAGTCTTTGGCTAACTCAAGATGTATGGCACGCATGGTCATACATGTAAACAACGTAACCCATCTTTTTTCTTAACCGCTGGCGATGGCCACCAAAACAGGTCCAAAGTAGTCCAGGCCCGTATATGTAAATGGTCTTACGAATGGAGATAACCGATCTTTAGGCAGCTGCCCCATTAAAGGTGGTTCGGCATTGGCTTCCCGAATTTTACATATCCGGCAATTTGCTTTTACTTTGTTTACCAGACTTCAGAGTGATGGAAACCAAAACCTTTGCCTTCTTTTGCAGATGACCGTCTCCACGTTTTAGTGCTTACACTGCCACTGCTCATGATAATGTTGTACAATTAAAAGTGACAATCTGTGATTTTGCCAATATAAAAACTTACCAATATTAATATCAAATACAATATCTAAGCTTTTTGAACGAATAGTCTCAAAACATTTTAATTTTAATTATAAATTAATATGATCAGATTCTTTCTCTGTCCGGTCATATGGAAAACGCGACCTGGCGATTCTAACCTCGTATTCATTGCTCATAGCGCTTTACAAAGACAGTACGAAGCCTTTATTTAGGATTTAGGAGTTTTAGTTTTACTTTAAATTTCAGTTTTCAGAGCATTTAAATTGTGTCTTCATCAAAGCTTATTCAATGCTTGGCTTTGTAAAGCGAAGAGAAGATTCCTAAAATTTTCACTTGCCAAATTAAATTTTCCAGATGCGTTTTTCTACCCTTGTTGATAGGAGGACTATTGCAATATTAATGGTCCTTTTTACTTTCCCAACTTCCCTTCACTGTTCCGCCTAGGTCTTTACGTGAAATGCTCTTATTTAGAGTGAGGATTCACAGGGCCGATTATGCCCTTAATGATCTAATACTTAATGATTTGCAAGCGCTGTTCGTTTGTTAGTCCATTCATTTTTGTCGTTGCCACATGTTACAAATCAAGCGTGAGATGTCAAAAAATGTACACTAAAAGCCCAAAAAATCCCCCATTAGCTTTATGCCATTATCAAAGACCAAATTATTGTTTACTGTTTTCTAATTCTGAAATTAAAATCATTATCTCTCCTTTCTCTCAGTCATATCCAGGAGCACATGCAGGTTCCCATTGATACAAGCAAAATGTCTGAGGCGGAACTTCAATTTCATTATTTCAAAATGCATGATTCCGACAACAACAACAAACTGGATGGCTGTGAATTGATCAAATCACTAATCCACTGGCATGGTAAGTACTGATGACCTTTCATCTGTTAATCAAGTTGCTTTAGCTTGCATCTCTATTTTTGTGCTGTTGCTATTTGACTCATGTCTCTTGTTTTATCCTCTTTTTGCATATACCTAACATTTTGACTGGTTCCCGGTACTGTTCTGGTTGTGGTCATCTAAAATCCATCTAAAACCCATCATAAAATAATTCATTTGTCAGAGCAAGGCAGCAAGGAGCAGCACAATGGTGAGAAGCCCCAAGTCGAGGAGAAAGTGTTTTCCGATGAAGAGTTGGTGGCTCTCATTGATCCCATATTGCAAATGGATGATACATCGCGAGATGGTTACATAGACTACCCGGAGTTCATCAAGGCCCAGCAAAAGGCTGCCGAAAAGCACCAGCAGCAACAACAACAACAACAGCAACAACAACAGCAGCAGCAACCTGTTCATTAGCATCTAGTTCGATCTGTTCAGTTTCACATAAACCAATCTCAAGCATAGTTGTGTCCTCGTCCAAAGTCTTTGTTGACGATCCACGCATACTCCTGTTTATGTCTAAACATTCTGAAATTACATCCAATTCATTTTTCTATCCATGCTGCAAGCATTCCAATTGGAGAAAAACAATTTTTTTTGAACAAATTGTAAAACTAATTCCTTCCCTTCGAATAGTTCGCACGAGTCTCGTTTTTGTTCTTTGATATAGTTATTATTTTTATTATTTTTAAACATGAGGGCAGCAGCAACAACCACAAAACAGAAGAAGAAAAGAAACAGACTGATTGTGTTTTGTACAAAACTAAAAAAAAAACTGCGTAAAAATATTAAGAACATTTTGAAATTGAAACCTACTTTAATAGACGCATGCAAATGATTTAGTAAATAAAAACAAATTACGACAATTTCAATTAAACTTATTTAACAGCAAAAGTTTTTAGTTGGTTTGCGGAGAGCTTGTACAAATATTTAATTCAAATATTTCTGAGAATTTCCCCTTTCCATTTTCAGCTGAGGATAAAAAACACACTGAAGGTGGCGAGGCGGCTTCAACGGAACCAACCGGACAACACAAATCGGGCACTGTATACACCGACAAGGCTCTGGAGGAAACTATAGATTATGTGCTAAAGAGCATGGACTTGAACAATGATGGTTTTGTGGACTGGGCGGAATATCGCAAGACTGAGGCAAACATTGGCAAAGACTAATCACACAATTGACATGAATTTTAGACATTACTTTTAAAATTGTTGGATAATTTTTCTTTTGATACTTTTGCTAAATAAACCGAATTGAACAAAGTTTTTGGAATGCTAAACTCTTTCGATCTTCGGCTCAATTTGATATATTATGCACGTGTTCAAATAAGATGTGTGCCTACCAGTGGCGACCATAAGTCAATATTATTGTTCTGTGATTTGATGCTTGACAATATTTCTATTTAAAAATTACACTAGGCTACAAGGTCCAGCATATTGAACGGTTGGTGATTTTCAGTGCTAAGCATCAAGACGAGATTTTTAGTAATTTAAGCTTAAAGTTGTATAAAATTCCCATTTTAATATTCTTTTTGTGGGGAACCAAGACTTTCGATTTCACTCTATCCCAAACATTTCTACGATTTTTTCAATACCATTTTTAGTAATTGAATACGTTCTTACCAGAGGTCGCAAAAATTGGTCCCACGTTTGCCTGTGTCAGAAAACGACAGACTACACTGCATAGAGCAGAGTTCCCAAACGATAGCCCCGGGGGCACGAACTTATTTGCCAATTCTTACCGAATGCTTCCCGAAGTCCACCTTCATTGTGTGTAACAGAGAGACACAGACATGTTTTCGCGCTCTCTGCTTGGGGAAGCCTGGCATAGAGGTACCGAAACAAGGTTTAACTACGCTCTCTGCCTCTTTTTGGTTGTGAGAGGAGAGAAACACATTTTTTTTTTTTTTTTTTTTCTCTCAGGTCTGTCTTAGACTGGGCTCGGCTAACAATATGAATGTATGCGAAAACTATATGCGCTTTTTCGTTCTCTCTCACACTGACTCGCTCTCTGCTTATGCTAAACTCTGGCGCATGATGAAATAAGTATAAGGTGGTCTCGTCGGCAGCCTATGCTAGCTCGTTTTTGTTCCTTAGCGTGATTGTTGTTTTTGTTTCTAGCATACGCTAAGGAACAGCTTTTGCCGACGAGACCACCTTATACTTATTGCATCATGCTCTGGCGAGACTCGACCGAAACTCAGACCCGAAGTGGTGTCAAGTCCGCTCCCTACTCAACCACCACATACACTTTTTTCTAAGCTGTGATTGATTTTGAGATAGCCACAAAAAATAAATTTGTATTCGGTCGAACCAAGCTCAGTTTCAGACTGCAACCAGAGCAACACAGAGCGAGGAACAAACCTGAGCGCCGTAGAAGCGCAGCTGACAGAGAAGAGGGACTGAGCAAACGTGCTGTCTAGATATTACATGGTCGTTGCCATAAGCTACGAACCTCAAAGTGAATAAAAAACTAACAAAACCTGCGTTTACGCTCAGTTTGTGGCAGGCAAACATTCGTACTCGAATGTTGACTCGAAAGTTTTACGAGTTTCATTTTCACTCGTTCTTAAAAATTTTTTGTACAATAAAACTCGAATTAATTGTAATTTTTTACAATCCCATTGGAGCTGCTTCCAGGCATTTCTTAGTGAAAAAGTGGTTGCTTTCTTTTGATTGACCTGATTTAAACACTAAGCAATTAACAAATAGGCAACAGCACTTTGGACAATACAATCATGTACATTAAACCACATAAAACAATAATTGTTTACCGATTTATTAATTGACGCTCGGGAGTATACAAGAGAGTGTCCTGACTGATTGATTCACTGATTCACTGACTGACTGATTGGCAATCATCGCACAGCCTAAACGGTAAGAGATAGAAAGCTGAAATTTTTACACGAGTTTATGTTAGTGGTGAAAGTGCGTACTAAGATGGGGTATTGGAAAATTCCACGCGGAAAAGTCAGAAAAGCGTAAGTTTGTATGGGAAAAATGTTTTTTTGCATCCGATTGACTTGAAACTTGGTTCGTAAGCATAGTACGCGAAATAATTCGACACGTGTTTTCCCCGATTTTAAAAAACCGCCCACGAGGAAAAGGCTGGAAAACTCTGCATGAAAAAAACTATTTTTCATCCGATTGCTTCAAAGTCGGTTTGTGAGGACGAATACGAAGTAGTTTGATGTGTTTTTATTTTTCATCCAATTGGCTTCAAAATCGGTAAGGGTTGAATACGAAAAATTTAAAATGTGATTTCCTGATGTTGAAAAATTTGACCCAACGGTCGGAAAATTTACGGAAAATTCAGCATGAAAAAATATTTTTCAACCGATTGGCTTAAAACTCGGTTTGTAAGGGTAGAATACGAAATAATTTGAAATGTGATTTTTCAATGTCGGAAAATCCGCCCCCTGCGTGAAAATTTCCGGAAAATTCTGAATGAAAAATACTATTTTTCACCCGATTGACATGAAACAAAATGAGAATTTTTTTGTGTTTTAATTTTCCGATGTTTGAAATACCGCCGGGATGCTCACTGGAAAGTGGGTGGGATGTGGGAGGAATTTGGGTGGGATGTACATGGGAAGTGGGTGCGATGTGGGCGGGAAGTGGGTGGGAAATGGGCGGGAAGTGAGTGGCAAGTTGGTGGAAAGTGGGTTGTAAGTGGGTGGTTTGTAGGTGGGTGGGTTGTAGATGGGAAGTGGGTGGGATGAGGGCGGGAAGTGGGTGGGATGTAGGTGGGATGTAGGTGGGAAGTGGGTGTGCATTGGTTCTATACTGTTGAAGGCGCAGCGAAGCGCGACGGGTTATTTTCTAGTATTACACATAAAATGAATTAACGGCCGACCGCTCACATCTGACAACGACTCTCTGTGAGAGAGCGTCCACCGCTATTCTCTCAAAGTAATCTTCCCCTCACTCCCCTTGCCTATAATAACATATCTCTAGAACAGCGATGGCCAGCGAGAGCGAGGCCAAAAATAAGAGTGTATTAGTGTGCGAAAATAAAGCTCCGTGAATTTGCTTCGACCTAATCGCTTCGAACTCTGTCGATCGAATGACGCCTTTCTGCTATTTTGGTCTCAGCTTCGGCAAGTGGTCGGGTCAAGTACGTGTGAATAGCGAAATGTTTTCGTCCCCGGGGAGGAACCAAGGGCCATCGCTGCTCTAGAAGGTACGAACCATCTATCTACAAAACTGTGGAAGATATAACGTTTTTTTTTACAAATTGCGGGGGCCTGCCAAAAATTGAAAATAAACTTGATCTTTCTGAAAGCATAAGCAGTTTATGTCCAGTACTTGTCAAACCCATATGTCTTACCGTGCGTTCCATCGTTGCAAACCCTCGCTAATTACCTAAACGATTTGCAATGAATTAGAATTAGATCGGATTTCTAAAGTCGTTGATCTTGGAATTCTTTTTGACCGCAAGTGGAATTTCAAATTGAACATTTAATCTTTTACTGAAACAAAAGTTTCGGTACGTACCATAACCGTAACCGAAATTCGATAAGGTTTGATTCGCTGGAGAAAGTGAAAAATAAATTTTTACGAACATAACCTGAAAACTTTCCGCACAACTAAAAATAAATGTAAAGTTAATAATGTTAATAACTTAGTATCTATAACTTTGTCTTTCCAAATTTTTGTCGTAATTCAATCGTTTCCAAGAGCCATAAATACACAAAATTTGAAAATTCTAATTCGACTGGACTAATATTCAAAAAACGTTGCCATGAACAAATTTTGAAATCGATTTTTGAGTTTACCAATCCAAACTACACTAAAAATAGTTTGTTACAGGGTACAAATATAAGTACCATTCACCATCAGGCCGAGCCCTGCTACGGTATAAAGCAAAAGCTCCAGGCATTAAAAGCTTTTCGCTCTATTTCGCGTAGCCCACTTTCAGTCCATGGCAAAGACTCACAGCAAACGGATACTGCAGAAAAGTTATAATAATTGATAAAAAGAAATGTGAAACAAAAAAGAAAACAGCCGCATAATTGTTAAAATAAATTCAGTTTTATACCAATTAGGCTAACGCCGGGTCAAAAGTAAAAACTCAATTTGAAAAGGGTAAAATGTAAGAAAATGTCGCTTAAAAATAGCTGAGAAAAATTCCTATAATTATGAATTGCATGCCGGGTGCCCAAACCACCAATTTCCGTTGCCCGGGAGATGCCGCCCGGCAAAGTTGATTTTGTTGTTGACTGAAAATAAACATACCATCCCAACACACTCCCCCCACCGTTTCCACATGCTTGCGTGCAGCCAGAAATTACGCTGTGTATAAATATTTGTTGTTGCATAAATAATAATCAGGCCCAGTTGTTAGGTGTGATATCGATTTTACCAGCCAAGTAAAGCTATGTGCGGATGGTGGGCGGATGTGGTAGTTGATGGTGTGCTAAGGGTCGTTTGTTGAATTATGATTTTCCAGGGCTGCCATGCAATCCGGTAGTCGTCCAAGAGAGCGTCTGCTCTATGCCTTCCGCGGTTGGATAGCTTTTGTGGCCTTTATGGACTTGGGTACTGCATTTCGGAGTTATATCGAGAGACGCAGTTTTCTGGGTGATCACAGCGATACGCAGTTCATAGAGGGTGAGTATGGCTACAGCATAACTTAAATGTGACCTAAAATTGATTATTTTTTTTAGGTGATTATACCATATCGCGTATAATAGGCATGTACTGTCTGCTAAAGGCCATTGCTCTGGTCCACTGCACCCTTTACATACACTACAGACCGTGAGTGGACCAATTGGTGGCGATTGTTTGATGAGTATACAATGTATTTTCTCTCCATTTCAGGGTTGTCAGCATGGGTGGCTGCTCCTTGGCCCTCACCATGGTCTTCTATGCCACTGAGGCTCTGTATTTTCGTTCAAGCACTTTGAACTTTTACGTGATCTTCCCTTGTGTACTGAATTGTAAGTTGCAAAAAATTCGGGAATTGTGATTTCGAGCTATTTAATTACAGTTTAGGTACGGGTGATGGGTTTTAGACAAAGTCCGACACGTTTCTATTTATGGCCACACCAACAACGTACGAGCTTATATTGCTCTCTTTTGCAACAACAAAGATGTGGTAAATGAGCGGGCTCTCGAGCGGCTTAACACACACACGCAACGCAAAATGAGCATGTATGTTTTGCCGGCCCCTGGCTTAAAAGCTAACTGAACCGAAGTTTTGCTGTGGTTCAGTAGTGTACGCTTGATATAAAATCATGTTCAATCCTGTTTTCAAATGTTTCCAAAAATCGATGGACCAAACATCTTAGGGCTCTTGAAGATTTTCTTTTAAGTCTTCGTCTGGTTCTTCTAGTAACTAGCAGTTGGCTGGTTTTTATGATACGATATACTATGTCACAGCCAAAACGCAGAGCGCTCGAAATGTGGGGAAAAAAAAATTTTGTCATGAATATTTTAATGCCTTTATTAAATAGTGATTTAGTGATTGCCCAAAAATCCGTAATAAAACGACCGCGTTCTCCAGAAGTGAAGTCTATTAAGTTTTTCTTAAAAACAGGGCCAAATCGTTGTCTGCGACCTATGCCATGCCTTTCTTACCAGGGAAGGTTAAAAACAATTACCTAGAAGCTCTAAAACTCAGCTATTTTAAAACAGATTTAAAAGAGCAATGTCTTTAACGACGGGTTATTAATGCTATCATAATGTTATCAATATAAATAAGTCAACAGAAGGGGACCTTTAAAACTTTTTTTCTATTTTCCAAGCTTTTAAAGTCAAACAAGTGAGAAAGTCGGTCAAGCCCGACTATAATATACTCTGTACCTAGAGTAGGAGCTGAATGCAGTGCTGCAGCTGCGCTCATCTCTCTAAGATTGTGGTTGTGAAAGGGGGGGGGGGGGGGTTATTCACTATTCAACCGATCTTTATCATTTCTTCGGCAAATCGAGACATATTGCTAATGACTAACTATCTCTAGAAGGTATCTCCGAACTGAGAACAGAAAACTTAACTAATTTTATATTAGACTCTATTGCTGAACGAGATAAGTTTGTTTCAAATTACACGCCCAAAATTAAAATTAAATTATTTAGCAACAACTACACTCCTGCCCAAAATTATACGACACCATGAACATTTTAGTTCCGACCCTCGTAGGAGAATGGGAAAGCATAATAACGAAATCAAGTATGCAGAATGAAAGCTTAATGAATTCTGCTTAAAATCTGATATTCGTATCTCTGATTGCATCTCCGTTTTCAAGTAGCAGTTAAAAAGTTCGATTTTTGTCATGTCGCAAGTGTATCAAAATTATACGACATATTTAAAATATTGCCTGGATAAATTTGGTTTCAAAATTTTTTTATATATCGCTAACAATTTAATGAATTTGTAATAAAATGCCCGTGGCGTTTGTTATCCGACGGAGGAAAAGGGAAGGATAAGAGCCTACAAAGATGTTGACTTTAATGTAAGCGAAATATCGCGGAAAATCGGCGAACACGTTGTGTTATCACAAAATTTTTGAACAATCCTGATATGTGTGAAGCATAGCTCTGAAGAAAACCCACGTTGTTTGACCGCGAAAAAGTCGCATAATACTTAAAGCTAGCAATTCGATAGCTTTGTGCTCCACACTTGCCGCATGTTGCAGTACGCCTGTGTCACGGATGATTGTTTGGCGGACGCTGCAATCATCGGAGTGCATTGTCAGAGGAGTCTTAAAAAAGTTCCGTTCTTAAAGCCGCACCACAAAACAGCACGACCAATTTGTGAAATAAACTTGAACTGCCTCGGTATAAAATTTTAGCTTTATTTTGTTTAAACAGCTTTGTTCAATATTTATCATTTAGATAATGTTATTTGATGACAAAAAATGTAATCCTGACGGCCCAGATGGGTTTCGGCACTATTGGAGAGATTTGCGTAAGGATCCACTTAAGTTTTCCAAACGCAATTACGGAGGCGGATCCGCAATGGTTTGGGGAGCCTTTCATGCGTCTGGAACGCTTGATCTGTGCTTCACAAGCTCCAGGATGAACAGTGGAGAATACAAAAAAGTATTGGAGGATCTTCGTCTGCCATTTTTTGAAAAAAATATGGAAAGAGATATTGTTTTTCCGCAAGATAATGCATCTATTCACAAGAGTAGAGAGACCCAGCGCTTTATAAGTGATCACCATATAAATGTTTTGGATTGGCCAGCACGCTCCCCTGACCTAAACCCAATCGAGAACATTGTAGGTATCTTAGCCAGGCGTGTTTACGCCAATAACAACAAATTTGAGAATGTCGAAAGCCTCAAAAGCGAAATTTTGGCCCAATGGTCTCTTTTTAGACCAAAATTTACTTACAAATTTGGTGAATTCAATGCCTAAGAGACTTTCGAGGTAGCAAAGGCTCAAGGGTGCTCTATTATTTATTAAATAGTGTTTATATACCATTCTAGGAGTAAAATGTTAACTAAATCCAACAAATTGCCATGTGTCGTATAATTTTGATACACTTGCAGACATGACAAAAATCGAACTTTTTTGCTTTTTTAACTGCTACTTGAAAACGCGAGATGCAATCAGAGATACGAATATCAGATTTTAAGCAGAATTCATTAAGCTTTCATTCTGCATACTTGATTTCGTTGTATTATGCTTTCCCATTCTCCTACGAGGGTCGAAACAAAAATTTTTTTGGGGTGGTATAATTTGGGGGGGGGGTGTAAACCTAATTTTTTTTTGGATAAAAAATAGGGGGTAAAAAATATTTTTTTTTGTTGGGAGAGGAGAAGGAGGGGGAAAATTTTTTTTTTAGTAATGGGTGTATAAAAGAGTTTTAGAGGATTAATAAAAAAAATTTGGGGTAATTTAAATTTTGTGTTTAAAAAAAACATTAAACAAATTGTAGGGTGAGATACTATTTTAGCTGTCACATGATAGCAATCTACTTGATTGATATTAATGATATTAAATTTGAAAAAATTTTTACTTACTCTGTGGGGATTCGAACTCGTGGCCATTGGTCTCAACACGATTGGAAGCACGTCTTTACCAGTTACGCTACGCGCGCGATAATAGCAACGCCTCTAACATATTACTTGTATTAAATCTGCCTAAACATATGCACGAAAAATTTCTTGAATATCGCATAAATGAGACCACTAGGAATTCTCAAGTTCAAATTCAGTGGAAGTGCTCTATAAAAGACCAACTTAAATTTGCTAAGTCAACAACTTTCGCAGCATTAAATACATTCAAAAAGTTATACCATATGTGCGGTTAGATTAACTTGTGGGTACAGTTAATTTCTGCAAAAACAAAGTATGAGATGAAAAAATCATGTCAGAATTACTAATTCTATGATAAAGTTACAGTAGCAGCAGTAACTTATAAAAACAAAGAAAAATTTTGTCAAAATATTTGTAGATAATTTTACTAGGAGTACAGTTGTTAAATGCAACAACAAAACTCGTGCTAAAATAAATACGTGAAGCTTACAAATTTCTTCAGTAGATTTTACTGTTAGCACAGTTCCAAAAAAGCAACAAAAATACATGCATATAAAATTTCGAAAAAAGTTACTGTCAGCGCGAATCACAAAATGTCGAAACGAAATACAAAATATGAAACATTAACACACTGTCTACAATTTGCAAAATAGAGGCAAAAGTTAAAAAAAAAACCTGCGATGTCGAAAAAAAGCGCATGACGGGTGAAAATTTGAAAAAGTGGATAGGGCTATTTCAACTTTTGTTTCCGAATCCATAAATAGCAATCTTCCTGTCAATGGGAGCATTGAGCAGAAGTCTTAAAAATATGGGAAAACCTTAAATTTTGAAGGCATTAAAGTAAGCAACGGGTGGTTTAATTGCTTCAAAAAACTGTATCTGTATGCAATTGTGAGTCAGATGTTGAAATGGTTGAGAAAATTAACCTATTCCAAATGTTGTGGCCGTCTGTGGCGCAGCGGTTAGTGTGCTGGACTGCTGGACGGGAGGTCGTGGGTTCGATCCCGCCTCTGAACATCTAATAATAAAAGTTTTTTCTTTCTTTAGAGAAATAGCTTTTACACTTACGGTCACCTTCACCAGCTATTGGCGCCAGCTGTGAAGTAATCTAGCCATGAAAAAGCAAATTCTCAAACTTTGCCGTTCGGATTCGGCGTTAAACTGTAGGTCCCTTTCTCTTGTGCGAAAAATTTAAAGCACACACGCCAAGAGATTGAGAGAAGCTTGGCTTGGCCCCGTTGGAGGAGCTGTACAGCCAATTTTACATTCCAAATGTTACTCTTCTCGCCTGCACAAAGCGTATTTATTGCATTTGGGACACTAAAGTTATCTCTATTAATTATATATTATCGCTTTAGAAAATCTGGCTTTATTGGTGATAATTCATGAAACAGGATAACAACATTTTTTAGCCGAAGAAGCTGAAAGGACTTTCGATTTGCTAGGAGCAGTATTGACTTTCCAGACGAGTTTGATTATTATTTTAATTGTGATATCGATTTATCATGTGGAAATATCGTGACGGATAAAGATATTATTATTTATAGTCGGGCTGGACCGACTTTCTTTTTTGTCCCCATAGATTGATAAAATCTTACCCTGTGCGATGGACGCTTTAGGAAATAGACACCTAGTTATCAATTGTTAGTTTGTTTCGGTCTTGTACTGATTTCTTCTTTTGATTTTATCCACAGCTATAACTTTACTTGGTCTGATTTACATACCCAAGCGCTTGCGCCTCTGGGAGCCCAATATGGATTTGGATGACGAAAACTCTCAGCTTTTAAAGCAAATGACTGGCTATAAGAGGCGACGGGCGAAAAAAACATAATTTTCCAATAATCGAGTTTTGCTTGGGAACAGTATTGTGGAGGTCATGGATCGTATTGAAAGCAAATTTATCCGCTATGGACTGCATTGGTGTGATATACAAAATGACATCAAAGGAATCATTAAATTTAATAGCAATACAAAGCCAAATTAGTGATGCTCTAATTAAGAAAAATCTCAACATCAGTCAATTTCTGACATAATCACTTCAAGACATTTTGGTACTTCCCTTTATTTTAGAAACGACAAACATATACATATACATACATATAATGCATACAATAAAGTTTATTGCACTTTTAAAAGTTAGAAATCAATTATAAAATATATTATAAACGTTAAAAAAGCTTTAAATTTACAATTGAATTAAACGAACACAAACATGTTTATAATCAAATAGAATATTTATAATCTTTGGATACATTTAATAATGCAAGCACTTATGTAGAATAGACATTTTTGTACTTATTAAACACTGGTATGTATTAAACAAATATGTTAAACAATAATAGGTTTAGCAACAAAATGGTTAAAATATGTATTAAAAAAATAATTTACTCACCATCTTAACGTTTCTTTAATTGCTGGACGGGTTTAGGGGCGAGGTCTTAGAGGTCTGCAAGCATTTGTATTTATAATGGAATTTAGTCGAGTGTTGGGTAAGGTTAAAGAGATGGGAAGACACCCACCCAAAAATCTGTAGCATATATAGTATAGCGCATATTTTTGTCTGATATTTGTCCTCGATATTTTTGTAGGTTTTGGCCACAAAAATTGAAGCTTCTAGGATAACAAGTGTGCACTCGTGCAGGGCTCTATTATCAACTAAAAAAATGTAAGCTCTACGTTTTAAAAAATAGTACATTGACATAAAAATATGTTTTCTATAAATATAACATCTTTTTTTATAAAATGAAAGCTTTAAAGAGGGGGCTACAACTTTTTAGCTTGAAATCAAATTTTTTTGGTGTTTTAAAGGTCTGATCTCTAGATTTTTAATGCAATC
The DNA here is from genome assembly GCA_018904235.1 of Lordiphosa stackelbergi. Classification (NCBI taxonomy): domain Eukaryota; kingdom Metazoa; phylum Arthropoda; class Insecta; order Diptera; family Drosophilidae; genus Lordiphosa; species Lordiphosa stackelbergi. Next base: position 19,203 of record JAEIFU010000334.1, read on the forward strand.
AGAATATAGATTTTAAAAATTACCTCAATAGACTTGCTTATTGTAAATGTGTGTCTAAATTTTTTAAATTATCGAAAATATCGATACTACATAAAATATTAATATCGAAATAATACTTTTACAATTTCAAAAAATATCTATATAAATCTTAATAAACCCTATTTGGTAGGTCTTGTGCAAGTTCGGGGTATATTATCGTCAACAACGCTGTCTCACTGTGCCCACTAAGGGTGTGCTTGTCCCAAGTGTAGGGGAGAGTGGGGGGTTGTGATCATAGTTTTGTTTTTCGAACATAACTTCGCCAAAAATCAATATTTTTTTCGTTCTGTAAATTTTGTATTTTAGGTAAACGATGCACAAAACTTTCCTCATCCTAGTTTTAAAAATAAAATTTTGGGTTTTTTTATTTCATATTGAAAAAATGATTTTTGACATTTCAAAATTTGTGGGGGTTGTGACCCCTCTAAAAGTTTAAAATTCGTGTTTTTAAGCCATTATTCTTTATTAAATGAAAAAATGAACAATTTTTCTCATATTCTGAATTAAGAAATATCAATGAAGAGTGCAAATTGATTGACGGCATCAAGCTTTTTTTCTTTTATATACGAGCACTTTTTGCTTGTGGCTGTTCTTTTGTTTGCCTTTTTTTAATGTTTTTTTTACTTCTTTGGAAAGTTTTTCCTCTGTTTTATTGCGCGTCATTGCAATATTCTCTTTGAAAGTCAAAACCTACTTTTTCAAAGTGGCTCACAACCCCCCACATCTCACTTTTTTTTGGTAACGTCACATAACCAAAAAGAAATTGTTCAAAAAAAAAAAACATATTTCTATCAAAAGGCAATTGACCAAAGATATTTCCCTCATACTTACTTTTGTCATTACGAAAAAAAATTTTGTATAATATTCACAAGTCAAAAATGAAAAATAAAACTTTTTTTTTTTGAAAAAAAAAGTCGAGTTCTGGTTCACGAACTTAAAGAAGGTGTAGACTGATAGGTTGCTTGCCAAAAGTTAGGTAATAAGAAGGGAGACACATGACATAAACAAAAAGTTTAAATATATTATTTTTTTGTGGCCAATATTCGAGTGGCTCACAACCCCCAGCGGCTCAGAACCCCTATTCTCCCCTACAGCTTATTTTGGAGTCGGGCCACTCGACTGCAGCGCTGTTACCTGTTTAATTGGGTAGAGATGAATTTCAGAAAACCATTTGCCTCGCAGCACAGTCAACGTAAAAGGCAATACGATATTTGGCAGTCACGAATTAAATAAAGAAAACTCATCTCTAGACATGAAAGGAAATTATGGGTTTATTTATTTTCGATGAATGGTTACTCTAATTGCGCGTTTCTTGAATGGAATTTGTTTTGATTTTCAATTTGTGTTAATATTCTCTTCCTTAAACACTGTTTTATATAAACTAATCATGTATCGCAAGCATAAGAAGCGCGCACTGAAACTAAATCCCATTGACGAGAATGCCACCATCAAGATTCCAGTGAGTGTCAAGTGGCAATGTAGAAGAGTTTGACCTTCAATACAAAGGTTTTTTTTTGCAGCGTCCTGAGGATACGAGTACAAATGCCAGCGGCAAAACAAACGTTTCCATTGAGGCCTCGGACAATTGCAGTGAAGAGAATATACCTGCCTCGCAGGAGCACACCCAGCGTTTTCTTTCCCAGCATAGCGTCATCCTGGCTGCCACTCTAGGGCGCACACAATCATCTAGCCGAAATATTTTGGGCACATCTCGGCAGCCCAACAGCTTTTTTGAGCTTGTTTTGCTACGAGCCGGCGTGCAATTGGACCAGGGCGATGCCTTTGTACTCTCCTGTGATCATGTGGCCATTGTGTCTAAATTGCGTGAGATATTTATGACCTACGCCGACAAGGTGGACGTATTTAAGACCGGTCTCAAAGCCGCCCTGGCTCCCAAATCGAAAATGGCTCAAAAATTGCTAAGTGGCTGCACTGTTGATGCAGCCGGCGAGGAGCAAATCTATCAGTCACAGAATAGTATGTTAATGAACTTTCTAATGATTGATTTTCTACGTGAACCCTGCCTGGAGGTGCTTTTGAATAGAATCGAAGAAGTGGCCACCACGGAAGAAATGTCTAGCGGACAAGCTACCATTTCAATGCCACTTCTACCACTGATGCTGGCCCAGCTGCGCTACATGACACTGTCACATAGCGAAACGATCTACAAGAGGATTGAGCGAGTATTCAACAATGCAACGCAATCGGCTAAATTGGATATTATCAGTAATGCAGAGTTTGTGCTGGATGCCAGTAAACATGATGAATTTGTCGACTTGCTGATGTGAGTGGGAGGACTTGTAGGTGTTATAGACAATAACATTTTCACTCTTGCAGCATAAATTATTCCTCAAATGAAGAGCTCTTTCATATGACCACTGTACAGACCTTAAGAAACTTGTCGCTGAGCCCTCGGATTCAAGGCAGACTGCGCGAGCGTATACTGGACTTTATTACCAGTGGCGGCTGCTCAGATGAGGTATGCTGTAATAAACACTTAAGCATGAAACATGAAACACTTTTAACATGTTGCTTTTAGATTTTACCCCATCTCATACGGCTACTGTTGAATAATCTGAAAAGGGACACAGACGAAAGTGTGCGTGAGGTAGGCTAAAGGATGTTTACTGATGGTAAATGTACCCTAAAATGTGCCTTTTTTTGCAGCTTATCTTCACCCTGCGGGAAATCTTTAACTGGCGTCATAGAGCCCCAAATAAGACTGACCCGGCCAGCATAATCAACGCTAAGAAATCACAACTGGAGCTCTTTAGCTTCTTAAAGCTGGGTCTAATACGTTCCAAGCGTTTCTATCAGATGTGGCAGAAATCTGTATCTGGATTGCGTCCAAATGCATTTAAGTAAGTCCAAACATAGGCCAATAGCCATTTTGGTCCAGCCTTCACGATGCAAAGTTCTGTTTCAGTTTTGGGCACTGTTTCCATAACTTGTGTCGGTTTTTCTCTATCAGCTCTTGTTTTCAAGATATCGCGAAAATTTTGGTATACAGTATACATATTAATGCAGCTTGAAAAAATCATGCGAGCATCTTCAGCATACTAAAAGTGTCTAAATGGACCTTTGAAGAGTAGTTTGCATCTAATTATGGCAAATTTTTCCAAGTTAATCGTCATGTAAAATACATTGCGGTGTTTGGATTTTAATTACAACCACTTTAGCATGTAGCCTAAAGGCCCTTCTATTTTCACAATCATTTTTGCATTTAAATCAGCTGGATGGACAAAATTACAGGCGGTTTATCCCTAAAAAATCAATTAAAATTTATGGCTGAACAACTAGATTGATACACAAAATATGTACAGGAATTTTGAAAAGACTACGTTATCTAACATAGACCTTACATTAATAGTCAAGCAAATGTAAAATAAAAATTAAGCAAAACTGGATACAAATATAAAAAAAAAAATATTCCAAACAAATATTTTTTATCAAATAGTGCTCTTCACACTATTTATAAACAGGGATGCAAACCGGTTCTGAACCAAACCGAACCGAGCTTATTTGCACTAGTGAACCGAATCGTAAACCAAACCGGTGTGTTTTAAAAAACGCTGTACCGAACCAAAAACCAAAAAATTAAATGGTTCAGTTTGGTTCATTTCGATTAAGTATTTAGTTGCTTGCGAATACTAAGCAAAATCTTAGCACGTTATTTATTTATTTAGGTATCAAAATAAAAAGAAGATCCTTAAACCCATTTAATGTCAATATACATCAAAATCCAAAAAAGTTTAACAAAACATAAGGATTAATTCTTTGATGAGTCAAAACGAGGTGATCAAACTTGACAAAAAAACTCAAAAATAGGTATTCAATTCCATCAAAAAGTAAAATTTTGATATTTAATACAACGAAGCTTTCGATTTACCTAAAGATTAAGATACCTTTAAATATTGGCATATATTTAACAGGAAAATCAATTTAAACAAATAAATTGAATCGTTTTAGCAGTTTCAGCCACAGCACTTTGATTTTTATCAGATTTAACCCTCGAACACGCACATATAAAATTAGTTCACCAGATCCCAGATCCCATAAATTTGTATGGGAATTAGAGTTGCCTGCCGTCGAATTTTTAGCTCAAGTAGGTAAATGTTTTTGATTTCTTATCTTTCTATTTCGTTTTGGCATAGAATAAGCTACCTGTGTGAGGAAAATGTACCTAAAAAAAATTTAGGAAATAAACAATTTTATTTTCGTTTAGTAGTAGTAGTATACACTGCCATGCACTTGAATAGGGACAAGCATTTTAACGCGAATATACAACTATTTACTGAAACAATCAAATTGAATCAAAAGGCAAATATTTTTTAGCATTCAGTACTTCATTCTTTTTTAAAAATTTAAAAATTTTTTTTTTTTTTTTTTTTTTTTTTTTTTTTATTTTTTTTTTTTTTTAAATTTTTTTTTTTTTTTTTTTGGGGGGGATGTTTTTTTTTTTTTTTTTTTTTTTTTTTTTTTTTTTTTTTATGTAATATTTAATTTTTTTTTTTTTTTTTGTTTAACTTTTTTTTTAATTTTTTTTTTTTTTTTTTTTTTTTTTTTTTTTTATGTTTTTTTTTTTTTTTTTTTTTTTTTTTTTTTTTTGTTTTTTTTTTTTTGGTGGTTTTTTTTGGTGTTTTGTTTATATGGATTTTAGTTATTTAATATTTGTTTTTTTTTTTTTTTTGTTTTGTTTTTTTTTTACTTTTTTTTTTTTTTTTTTTTTTTTTTTTTTTTGTTGTTTTTTTTGTTGTTGTTTTTTTTTTTTTGTATTATGTGTTTTATGTTTTTTTTTTTTTTTTTTTGTTTTTTCTGTTTTTATGTTTTTAATTTTGTTTTATGGGTGTTTTTTTTGGTATAGTTTTTTTTTTTTTTTGTTTGTTAAAATTTTTTATTGCGGGGCGTTATGTTGGTGGGTGTGGTTGGTGGGTGTAGGTTTTGCTGGCAAGATTTATTGCTCTGCCAAAACTAAACGAATCGTAAGCTGTGCCAGAATGTGTGGATTATTAATGCGATTTTCGACATTTGCGGGGGCCAATGTTTTGAAAAGCGTATTAAAAAATATGATTCCATCGTTTTGTTTACAAATTATATGAGTGGGCGATCCCATTACATCAATAATGTTGCAGAAAAATACATATGTCCAGCTTCTTGTTGGCCGTTTTGTTGTATGATGCGTTAGCATTTTGTCCATAGAATCACTGGCGGCCTTAGTCGAACTATAAAACAAAATCGCTTCGGGTTTCATGGGAAGCAAGGCCAATAGTAGCCAATCGTTAAGGGCCGTCTAATGTTGCCAATGTTAGTGTAACGATTTGCAAGAATACATCAATACATTTTCGCCTTGTCTCACCTCTCGTTCATCACCTTCATCCTTTCCAGTGTATAATTTTCCTTGCAATGGAAATTTCGTCTTCGAATCGCATGCCCACCATACTTTTATGCCATACCTTTCTGGTTTCGATGGAATATATTGAGTAAATTTAGTTCGATCTCGAGATGGAGACAGCTCTTTTCTTATATCTCGAACATTCGGCTGTCAGCTGCTCAAACTCAGCGGAAAAGGCTTGAACTAAGGCGTAAATTTTATGTCCTTCTTTTTCGTCCAGTTTCAAGGACTTTTTTCAACTTTTGAATACATAAATCGAAAGCCAATAATATTTTAGGCGGGTACCCGGAAGCACGTTTCAATATCTAAATTATAAGTATGTTAAATTAACGCTCAAAATCGAAAAATGCTTGGCCAGGCCAGGGTGCGTGTACGAGGATTAAAGTAGCGCTTAATAATCGATTTATGCGTCTGTACCTCTTTTATAGATCCTTTGATTTGATCATGTTACTACTGCTTATCAATGTCAACGAGGATAATTCCATGTATATTGAAAATATTGTAAGTTCCTGATCAGAGTCCCAACACTCAAGTCTGTTAAAAAACAAATTTTCTCTACATCTATAGCTTCGTCGTCGTATTAAGCTAGAATACATTACGGTGGACATTTTAGAGGATATAAAGCTGCATTATCCTTACATTTTGGAGCAGCATATAAGCACCTTGATGCACATACTTCATGACTTTATGCGTGAAAAGAATCGCATTGTGTCGGATTTTGCCAAATCTGCCTATGGCATACTCTTCAAAATATTCGATTCCATACAGAAGGACATACTCAAAAAGCTACTGGAACTGACCTGTGAGAAATCATCCGAACATTTGACCACCATGGCCCTGGAATTGCTTCGAGATTTGCAGCGCAAGAATCCGAAAGGTGTACAGAACTGTGCGATGCTTTTGCTTCCCATGCTGGATCGTCTCAGTGACCTGACTTTGTCACAAACTCGCCTTGCCATGGACTTGCTCTGTCGTGTTGCATTTCCAGATCCAAAACTAACAGAATGCTTGCCATTGCAAGAGCAAATTGATATGGTGGTTAAGAAACAACTGATCAATCGGTCGGATTATGTGAAGAAGCAAGGCATAATTGGCAGTGTGCAGTTAATTGATGCAGTTGCTCGCATTGAAACTTTTTATATGGAACATGATGATTTCAATACCAAGGTGGATGACATTCACATGTTACAAGATGGACGCGGCAAAGTGGCGGCCAACTTAATTAGTAAGTAGTTATTTTGCGAAGCATTGGGAATGTGACATGTAAAATCTATGCCCTATGTTTTCCATTGATATTTGTAAAAATCATTAACAGACCAGATTAAGCTTGCAATCAAGCAGGATGCTGTGTGTATGGTTATTTGATGCCTCAATCTTGTTGCATTTTAAGAATTAACGAATTTATGTTTTGATTTTAATTATAGTCCTCACCGAGTCGTCCATCATAAACAATGCCGAGTCTCTGGCTCTATTTTATGAAGAACTGGCATACGTATTTTTTGAGGGTACATGGAACGAATACCCCTACTGGTTGGACAACGATTTCATCATATGGCTATGCGATCTGATCAGCTTTCGTTTTCAGCAAAGCTTTGTCACCGAAGATGTGCCGGAGAACATTAAGTGAGTTATGGAAATTTAATAGTGTTGAGAGAAGCTTGGCTTGGCCCCTTTGTGGCTGTATAGCCAATCTTACATTTACAATCCATGGTGTTGGGTAGTGTTGGGACAAGGTGTCCTCTTGTTCTTTTTCAATTGTTCAGTTGAAACACATAATTAAACTCCGAATGAAGGGTCGAGTTCACATTTACTACATAGAGAGAGCTATCTGTCAAATTAAGGAGATTCGCTGTCGCGGACATATTTATTGTTATTATACCCTTGGAGAGGGTATATTGAAATTGTCCAGATGTTTGTAACGCATGGAAGGAAGCATCTCCGACCGCATAAAGTACATATGGGGCATTCCATGTCTCCGAATTGAATGATAATTGGCCCAAAGGAAGCTTATTATGAGAGAAGCTTAACCCCAAAATGTGAGCTTTTTTGGAGCTCTTTTGAAGAAGTTCTACGCTTAAAAGTGTAATATTGTGAATTTTTTAAATTTTCAATTGCTCGAAAACGGTTTAAAATAGAGCTTTGCAGTTTTTTCTCAAATGTTCAGGTTTAAAAAGACCTTTTAAAAAATATTTTAAAATTTTTATATTTTTTACTTTTCTTGAAAAAAGAAGGATTTTTTCAAAAAACTTAGTCTAGCAAAAAGACCCATCCTTCAAAAATTCTCAAAAAATATATGTGAAAGCCGCATCTTTTCCAAACATTTTGAGTGCCCGAACATATAGGTAGCTTGAAAATTGAGGAAGTTATGGCCATTTCTATCATGTAATCTCAAAAATATCAGTGTGAAAAATTTATCAAAAATTTCAAATAAATTTTTTTTTTTTGCACGCTTGGGTCCTTATTTTTTTTAGCTTAAAAGGGATGTTTGGGCAAAAAGAACCAAGAATAAAAAAATAATTTTTAGAAATTTTTGATAAATTTTTCTACTGATATTTTGAGATTAAGATAGAAATGGCCATAACTTCCTCAATTTTCAAGCTACCGATATGTTCGGGCACTCAAAATGTTTGGAAAAGATGCGGCTTTCACATATATTTTTTTGAGAATTTTTGAAGGATGGGCTTTTGCTAGACTAAGTTTTTGAAAAAATACTTTTTTTTCAAGAAAGGTAAAAAAATATAAAATTTTTTCAAAATATTTTTTAATAGGACTTTTAATCCGAACATTTGGGAAAAAACTGCAAAGCTTTTCGAGTAATTGAAAATTTAAAAAATTCACAATATTACACTTTTAAGCGTAGAACTTCTTCAAAAGAGCTCCAAAAAAGCTCACATTTAGGGGTTAAGCTTCTCTCATAATAAGCTTCCTTTGGGCCAATTATCATCCAATTCGGAGACATCATCCCAGAAAAAACTTTTTCTATGGAATGCCCCATATATTATTGATCAGCGTGACGAGCTGAGTTGGTATAGCCATGTCCGTCTGTCCGTTTCTATGCTATCTCCTCCATCAGTTTAAGAGCTATCGTAACCAAACTTTGCACGAAGTCTTTTGGTACAAATACACTGCACATTTGTCGGAACCGGCGGGATCGGATGACTATGGCATATAGCTGCCATAGGAAAGATCGGTTTAAAAAGTAGTTTTAGTAAGAAAAACTTTTTGTTTTTAATGCTATCACTCCCAACCCTCGTATTTATAAGTATTCTATGATTTCACATAATTTCACCGACATTTATCTAAATCGGACAATTATATAGTATAGCTGCCATACAAAGATAGGTCTGAAAAAAAGTCTTAGTGAAAAAAACTTTTTTGTTTTCAATGCTATCGCTCCCAAACTTTGTACAGATCAATATTATATACTACCACACAATTCTGTCAAGTTTGATTCAAATCGGATGACTATAGCATATATCTGCCATAGGAACGATCGGACGAAAAAATAGTTCTAGTGAAAAAAACCTTTTTTGTTTTCAGTGGTAGCGTCTTTATACTTTCCAGATATGAATGTTATCTGTTTCAACACAATTTTGGAGAATTTGATCAAAATCGGATGAATATGTCGTATAGCCATATATCAAACTGGCATCATATATCATACTCCAGAGGTATATAAACTTCGGTCAAGCCGAAGTTAGCTTTCCTCTATTTTTTTTAAAAGTACTTTGGATGTTATATACCGCAGTTCGAAAAAATTTTATAATGGGGATTCATTCAAATTTGAACCTGCCGCAGACAAAGGTATGTTTTGCATCTTCCTCCAAGTTTCCGCAGTAGGTACACGTTGCGTCTGCTCGTGCCCAAAGCGGTAGAGATAACTCCGAAAGCAGTCATGGCCGCTTAATACCTAGGTAGGGTAGAAGTTTACCTGCCCATGACTCTTTTTGACACAGTCCCCAAGATTGGGGCTTTGCCACCTAAGCAGACTTTCCTCCTGGGCGGACCTTCGCACTGCCTTTTTGAGGGTTTCTGTAAAGTTATTGATGTAAACCTCATTAAATACCTTCGTGCTTACAGATGCTAGCTCGATAAGGGGCTGCACTCCTGCGATTCCATGCGCTGCGTCATCTGAGCCAGGTATCAATCTTTACACCCAGGTACTTTAGCGCTTTCTTTGAGGTGAGCAGCGTATTGCCCACTATTATTTGTGCAGTCTCCACCTTCCTTTTTCCGGCTGCTAATAAGAACAGCTTCAGACTTGTGGGACGCTATTTTCAGGCCCGCTAAAGAAAGCCACGCCTCTATCTGCTTAATAGCTAGGTTACACAGCGACTCTGCCTGCTTGAGGTGTTTTGCCCCTACAACCACAGCAACATCATCCGCAAATCCAACGACTTGCACATTTGGGGGGAGAGATAATAGTACATCGCGTTCTACAATAATGGACCTCGCACGGATCCTTGCGGAACACCTCCAGTTATGTAATACGTCTCCGTGCGAACTTGAGCACCCTGGTACTGAAGTAACTGCTGATCATCTGCAGCAAATATGGGGGTACTCCAAAGTTTTGTAGGGCCCCTAGAATGAAGCTTCACTTTGCGTCGCGAATGTCCAGTGTGACAGCTAGGCAGTATTCCTTCTCACCGTTTCTCCATCTAGTGCCCTCTATCGCGCTAGCGGCTGTGCACACTACCTTGCTGATGGCATCGATTGTGGACCTTGCCTTCCTGAACCCATACTGGTTCTGCGAGAGATCATCAACTGCGGCTGTGGTTCGCTCCAGACGTGTACAGATGAGTTTTTCTAGGATCTTTCCTGCAGAGTCGATCAGGCAAATTGGTTTAAATGATGCAGTCAACAGAAGAAGCCTTATATATATTAATTAAGCAATCTGGGTGTGTCCTTAAATTTTTTATTGGCTGTACATCTGAATCAGCAGTGTGGGATGGCACACAGCTCTCATACTGGTTTGAAAACAACACTGGAGTCAAACAGGGGCCGTTTGTTAAGCCCTCTTTTGTTCGCCTTATTTATCGATGATATCGCTTCCTCGATTCGGGGTGGAGTCTCGGTAGCGGGCGTCAGAATAAAAGTGCATATGTACGCAGATGACCTCGTCTTGTTAGCTGATTCTCCAAGGATGCTGCAAAACATGCTGGATGACCTTTACTCCTACTGCTGCCTATGGGGACTAACTGTCAACACGGATAAAACGAAAATCCTCCCAATAAGAGACAATAGAGGCCGGATCTGCAAAGAAGAAATCTGGTACCTGAACACATGTGAAATCGAACGAGTCAAAGCGTTTACGTACTTGGGAGTTACCGTCACGTCCAACATGTCCTTTAAAACTCATTTTCAGCTGAAACTTCGAGATGCTATCAAGGCCCTCAACTGTACATGGAATACGCTGCTAGGAAAACCAAACGTACTACCAAGTGTGAAATATAGAATGATTGAAGCCACTGTTCGGTCAATCATGCTATATGCTGCAGAGGTTTGGGGTTTTCTTGAATATGATGAAGTGGAGAAGCTTCTTCGATTTTTCATAAAGAAAATATTTAGGTTACCACGCAATACTCCGAACTATGCCCTATTTGTGGAAACTGGACTTTCGACCCTTTATACCCAAACGCTAGGATTACATTTTTCTTGTATAAGGAAAATTTTTCAAATGCCTGAAACCCGCTTAGCTTCCGTTGTTGCCAAATCCCTGCTGTTGAGTCGAAGCCAGTGCTTCGAAACATGGAGAACACTTGCAGAAGAATTTAATGCTAATTTGGAGTTTACTAAGATCTCATCGAATAATATTGCAAGGAACCGTTCAAAAATCTCACTCTGATTTTATGCAGCAAGCTAGGAGCAGCTCGACGAGGATACGTTACAGACAACTAAGCTACTCATTGGGGGAAAACCACTATTTTCATGACAACAACAGCCTTAGCCTAATATCATTTGTATTCAGAGCTAGATGTGAAATGCTGAACCTACGTTCCCGCCCATATGTCAACGACACGGAAGCCATATGCACCCTTTGCAATTTAAACGCTAAAGAACACTCGTTTCACTTCATTGCAGTTTGCCCAATTTTACAGGAAATTAGAAAGGTATATTGGAAGCAAGGAGAATTAGGTGAACAACGAGCCATTAAAATTCTAATCGGAGAACATTTGAAAATATTCTTTTTAAATTTCTTGTAGAAGCATCAATATATAGAAATCGCAAAATGTCTGAAGATTTTTAGTATAGTCCTAAACCGCCTAGGTAAACCAATTGTATTATAGCATATAGTTATCGCAACAGCTGACGGCTTTAAGCCAAAGCTGAGTTATGTTATTTTATTCAAATCTGTAACCCTACCTTAGTCACAACCTCAGAACGATTCGGTATCTCGCGACGAGCGGGAAATCCGAGTGTAGTACGAGTGTGTGGCCATTGCGATTGTAGGTCAACAACTATGTACACTTTGAAACCATATTTTGTGAATAAAATAAAGCACTACTACTACTACTTTCCTGATTTCGTTATTAGGACTAGCTTCTGTATCTTCCATTTATCAGGGAACTATCACGTATATGTGTGTGTTTAAATGTGTGTGTCAATTGTAAAGGGTATTTCGGAGTCGGACCACTCGACTGCAATGCCCTTACTTGTTAGATCTGGTTTAAAGCCTTTATGAATTGATTTGTGGGTGAATCTAAAATTGGTACTCTAAATAGCGTTTTTTTGGCTGTCAAGTTCCACCTCTAAAGGACATGCAATAGGCCAATATATCATCAGAAAAAACGATTTTAACAAAAATCTACCGTGCGCTTTTAAAAATATTCAAGAACGAATTGAAGTAAATTATTTGTATTTGCTGAATTTTACAGATTTTTATTGTCTTTTACAGAGGAATCCATGTGGAGTATCAGAAAAATATCAACACATTGGACGATTCAAATAATGATTCCGATCCGGAGGTGCTCAACATTTGCATTAATATATCCAAGCTGGTCTTGGCACCAAAAGGGCAGTAAGTTTTCCTTTGCGAAAATGTTGAATGTTGTATGCTAAGTTTATGCCCTTTTCTCGTTTCAGGTCCTGTGACTCTATTTATGTGTTGGCTCCTTTATTTAAATTTGTGAGTGTTTTGCACGAACTGCGTTATCAGTATAGCTTGGAGCTAATTAATGCCCTACTCGGTTGTGGCATTATGCTGCCCGAGTTCTTTGAGGATGACAACTATTTGGCCATTTTCGACAACTTTGATGAGGGACAGCAGAAGGATATATTGAACATCTATTTCCATACCATTAATTGGATGCGGGTAACAATTAGCGCATTCGCTGGACAAAAGCATAGCAGCACACGCAGTCGTGTCCTGTGCCGTTTATATGACTTGATACGCATAGAACAAAAAGTTAAGATACTGCTAAAACGTGCCCCCGTGGATTTTGTGGCACCGCCATATCAGTTCTTAAGCAATTCAAAGCAAATGGCAGCGGCACAACACAAGAGGTCAGCAGAAGTGCCCAAGGCGAGGCCCAACGAAACAGCTATGGATACAGAAACCGTCAACAACCAAACGACATTGGCTGATCTAACCATCAAACTAGGACCCTGCAGGACCCTCAAAACTAAAACTGATTTTGAGCACCTTTACGGCCCGAAGGAGAAATACAGACCAATGGATACGGGCATACTTATTTTGCTAAAGGATCACAAATTCTCACTGAATTATCCACTTGAAATCGAGGAGCTGGGCAACTGCTTAGGTCTGTTTGAGTTGCGTTTTGTTTTGGAAGATGTCATACAGAAAATGGAAGCAGCACTGCTGCATGGACATCAAGAGGTCACAGATGATATAAGGTCACATGTGAATCACCCGGAATTTCTCATAAGCGATGTCCAGCATTGTCTACCTCAGGTTAATAAGCACTTAATCACCCTGGCCACGGCCATAGATGAGCAGCTGGAGCAAGTGAATCATGTGCACAGCAATTTGGATTTATTCAAGGACAAATTCAACTATATCAAGACCTGTTTCGGCTTATGTGTCCGATTATTTGCCTTGTACTTTGGCTGGACCGAGTGGAGCGAGAAAACGCATGCAAAGTTACTGCATAGTAGGTGCATGATTACAACGAAACTAAATAAAATCGTAATGCTTCTTTGAAATTACAGATTGCTTGCACACTTTATTGCCCGAGGAGCAGTGGAAAGCGTTGGAAAAACAAACCATACCCCAAGTAGCTGCACAGGTTTTTGATTACTTTTTAAAGTATGAAAAATCAGTTTTAACTTTGAGCGCAGCCGTTCAATTGCATCGCCTGCTGTGCAGTTTGCGCAAGCTGAGCACCTCAGACGAGGACTCATCTCAACCCGGATTTCAGCAAGCCGAAGACATGCGTAAGTAGTTCCACTTGCCCCCGTCATTTCCACTTCTCAACATACTTCTTGGCCATTCAGGTGCACTTTGTAAAAAGTTTCTGCGTCGCAAGTGGTTCCATTTTGCAGGCAGCCCGGAGAAGGGGGCGCAGTGTAATATACATCTAGACGAGCTGGTCAAGGGCTTCCTCAAGAACTCATCTTATGCGCGGCAAAAGGAACTTTTGCAGGGACTAAAACAAGAGTGCCTGCTGCTTAATACAAAGGACAAGGCTTTGAATTCATTTCCCAACTTTAAGAAGTAAGTCGATAGAAAGAGAGAGAGAGAGAGAGAGAGATGAAAGAATTAACTGAATGAATGCGTTTTGCAGGGCCAACTTTCCTATAATGTTCCGCGGGCTGTGCGAGGTGCTCATTACCACGCTCAGTGCTCAACTGAGTGTGGATTCTGAAGGGGATCGCCTTAAGCTGTGGGAGTCCACCGTAGATTTGCTTAATGGCCTGCTAAATATCGTACAAAAGGTGGAGCAACCTCGGAATTTTATCCTATTTCTAAAGCATTCGCAATTGTTCCTCAAGCTGTTGCTTCAGCATGGCATGTCCGTGCTGGAGACTATTGTGCGCGATGATCCCGAACGTTTGACCAAGTTCCTTCACGAATTGCAAAACATTACACGATTTTTGCATCAGCTTTGCTGTCATTCAAAGTCCATCAAGAACACGGCCATCATCTCATACATACCCACTCTACGCGAAACGATTGAAACGTTGGTGTTTCGCGTCAAGGCATTGCTGGCAGCTAATAACTGTCACTCGGCATTCCATATGGGCAATATGGTCAATCGGGATCTGCATGGCGATGCCATTATAACGCCCGTGGGCTCGTTTATCAGCGAACAGAACAGCGATGAGGAAATACCCGCCGATGATACCAGCGTGGACGAGACGGTCTTGGGCGAGAATATGGCAGCTGGAATAACTAACATCAGTGCTGGCACCCGACCAAGCACTGCCAGTCGCAGCAAATCTTCTTCACGCAGTAAATGCTTCTAATCTAAAAGGAAAATAATTTGTTTATGTTTAAGCCAAAAGCCTTAGTCTCTTTGGAAATACAATTGGACAGTATAATTATGTAATGTAATTGGGTTCTTCTTTCTTAAAATGATTAAACAGTTTTGAAATACTTAAATATTTTTTACTTATTGGTTTGTAGCGACTTTCCGGCTCAACATCAGGTAAGCTAGCATTCCTAAACAGTAAATGGAAAAGGATTCAGTAATTCCCGATAACCTTCGAGGCAAGCCCATCCAAGTTTTCCACTAGCTTGACACTATACAACATCCTTCTTTTATATTGCTCATGGAAAATGTTTATACTAGGGAAGAGTCACCTGTTGTGGACACGCTCCGGTTGTGGACACCCCAGTCTATTTTTTTTACAGGTAACAGATGCCGCCAAACTGAGTACTTTGACAGTACACATAATCTGAGCCAATACCGAAGTGTAAACACGAATTTGGTTTCTTGCAGTGAGCAAATAAAAAAAATCGTGAAAATTTTCCGAGTTTATTTTCGCATTGCGTTAAATCGAAGCAAAACATTGAAAAGTGGTCAGTATTATACTTTGTGATTTAGTGCATTAAGTGTACTTTGTGATGTGATATCAAGTTTCAGTGAAATGTTTCTGTCGTGTAAATTTGCTAAACAAAATAAAAATGGCTACTATTTCCAAGAATGGACACACTTTTGCCCGGGTTGGGTGCCCCCCTTTTTTTTTTTTTTAGTGTGGGTGGGGGGAAAAAAAATATATTTTTTTTTTAATAGGCTTTTTCCACTGAGCAACATCCAACATCTAACATCTTGAAGCAAAATGTTTCTATTCCACACGTTCCTCATGAAATTAAGTAGTGACAGAGAAACTTGTCATGTATTATTAAATATTTATATTTTATATATTAAGTCGGCAGGAAAAAGACTTGAAAACGCCTTGCACAGAAGCTATCTTAAGGACCATATTGATGACATGTGACAAAATCATGATAGGTGCTCGCCCCATTCCGGACATGATGCAGATCTTTACACCTTTTACACAGAGGACCCAATTGACATTAATTCTGAAATTTCAAGCAGCAAATGCATCGATAATACCAATGCCCATATACCAAAACGGACTAGATCTGATTCTGATTTAATTAGCAAAAAAGATACTGGTGCATTAGAACTCGCAAAATATGTCACAAAACGCCCAAATAATCTTCCTTCGGGATAAGGACTAATAAACTCTGCCTTTTAATCACCACCATGAGCTTCATAAGCCTGATATTGTTAAGCAAATGTTAAATATATTTCATGCCAATTTATTTTTTCTCAATATATTTTTGTGTAATTTTTGATACAACTCATTTCTGAGACATTGACTGACGGATGGAAGATGTTAGATGTCGGCAGTGTAGATTTCAATTTCACATCATCATCTAATTCCATGCGTTCCTCTAATATGTGCTCAGTGTGCAGAGACTTTGTTAGTGTAAAGCTAAGGTCCCACAGGCAAACAAAAAAACAAAGTTGGCCTTGAACTATAAATGTTTGCGTAAAACAAATTTGGTGTTCCCACATGAGCAAATATTTGCTCTTGAAAAATTTGCCCAAATATTTCCCCTCCGCAAATGATTTGCGTTAGTGTTCACACAGTGGGGGGCAAATTTTATTATACATTTCTTTGCCCAATCTACTAAATTTATAAATCAAGTAGGCTGATTTGTTTGAGCAAACAATATATTTTTTTTTTAAATAACACAACAGAAAAGCCATAGGCATGAACAGTAACAAAAATAACTGCCTAATGATTTAATGCTGCGGAGCTGCATATTTATGGGTACTTGAACAAGAAGAAGCGAAGAAGAAACAAGATCGCCGAAGTGTGTGGGTTAGGCCATGGCTTTCACGCCTCGAAAACGAAGGTTGCTGCGTAAAGCTCTCAAATGAGTTGCGATTTGAGGCTCCAATCTTGCTTGTGGTGCGATTGGTATGCGTCTTTTTTTCCCTGTTTAAAGAACGTGAAAATTTTTTCATAATTAGTTATAGATGGGAAATATGGTCGTGTCGTTTAGTGTTTTTGGCAAGGGAAAATTATGTGTGTGGCGTTATTGTAATCGTTGCACGTATCGAACGAATTTATTTTTATTTATTAACTCGATATCTCGATATAGCCATGTCCGTCTGTCTGTCCGTCCGTCCGTATGAACAAACAGATCTCAAAGATGGGACAAATGCTTCTTATACTTGCAGGCAGAGCAAGAGCGAGAGAGATAAACAGAAACTTAGAGATGAGCGCAGCAGCAGCACTGCATTCAGCTTCTACTCTAGGTACAGAGTATATAGTCGGGCTTGACCGACTTTCTCACTTGTTTGGATTGATATATCTTAAATAAGTTATTCACTATTGGTCATCCATGGTATTTATCGTGGCTTAGTGTTGTCATAATCAGTCATTCAGTGTTCTCATAATCATGGTACTGTAGTTATGTGAAGTCTTTTGTGGCCTTTGAAAACAGTTTCTTAAGCACTTAGCGGTTATTACCATGCAGATCCTTCAGCTGCAAATTTAATTGCATGCATTAATCCTGACAAGTTTTTTACTTTGTTTGACATTATTATATTTTTGAACCGCAACGGTCTCTTTCCGCGATTTGATGATTTGTCACTTTAAGAAAGTCAGAGCAAATTTTGCAAATTTTGTTTTCGTAAGCCCAGTATTGTTCCGTTTGACCCTGATGCTTTCTCCGAAGCTGACATCATTGAGGCTGTCGAACGAAATGCAGTAAAGGTCGTCACAGAAACTGATCTTGATGAAGACAATCAGCGTCGTATCATCGTTTCCGCCGATCCCAATATTGGGCGAGAAGAAGAGGTGTTAACCTCCCCCGTACCACCTACTTCACGAGCGTCTTCGGCTAGCCGTTTATCACTGTTGGAAAAAATTGGGCCGGTGCAAGGAACTTCTGCGAAAAAGCCGTCGAATCGCGGTCGCAAGCCAATGCAAACCACTGTGCTAACTTCTCCGGAAAGCGTCGAGGTTTTGCGCGAGAAGGCAAAAAAATCAGCTGAGCACGCAGCCAAGCGTGATTCTGTGTCGCCCCAGAATCGTGGCTGGCCAGGAAAACGACAGGCAACACCACCAGCCAAGCCGTCGGCCAAACGCGATGCCAAGAAGAAGGCGTCTTTGTCATCGGAAGCAGGCGAAGATGT
Organism: Lordiphosa stackelbergi; assembly: GCA_018904235.1. Taxonomy (NCBI): domain Eukaryota; kingdom Metazoa; phylum Arthropoda; class Insecta; order Diptera; family Drosophilidae; genus Lordiphosa; species Lordiphosa stackelbergi. The sequence goes on from JAEIFU010000334.1 coordinate 37,254, forward strand.
CGACTTCTGTTTAAATTGTTTGGCGCTCTTGCCAAAAAAACTGACCGCTGCAAATTCGATCCATTGCGATGTTTGCGATCGTCCTGAGCATTTGAAGTCGCTCGCACGACGGCCAGCTATTTCACATGCAAAAATTGCATTTCGGAATATTTTTTTATATTTTGCAACTGAAGGCCATAATTTTTTTTTTTTTTGCCACTGAAGGCCATTTTTGTTTGTTCTTTTCACCACTGAAGCCTTCTTAAATAAATAAACGTTCTTTTTTCATCAATTGATGGCCATTTTACTTCATATTTTTCCATTTCTAACGATTTTACAAGGGTGTCCACAACCAGGTACAAAAAAAATGTTGGCCAAAAGTCATCACTTCATTTACATGGCTGCAAATTTTTGTCCATTTGTCTAGAGCAATAGGTTAATTCAGAGGACAGTTAGCTAGAGTCTCTAGCTTTACAATGAGGTTCATATCACCGCATAATTTTGACTTGGAAACCGGAGACTCTCCCCTACTGTTTAACCAATCGTGTTGCTTGCTCTTCAATTTATGAAGTAGGCCAAGCCCGACTATAATGTACTCTGTACCTGCAGTAGCAGCTCAAAGCTGCGCTGCTGCAGCGAACTTTCTTTCGCTCATAACTTTTCCCGAAAGGGGAATGATGAATCCTGAATCAGTACTGAGGCTTGGATCGGTACCACGGAATGAGCAGTAGTCCTCGCCTGCTCACATGGTTACATGCGGTTTGCCCCCTGGTGGGAGATCGTGGTGGTTGTGCGTTTACACCTACATCTCGGGTAGAGTCTCAAGTTGAGTCTTGACGTGGAGTTGCGTATCAGAACAGAGAAATTTAGATGGACCTCGCCCCTTACCATGGGGAAATTGTCAAGCCCTACAGTTCGCTTTTTAAATTGGTACCTGGGGGATTCCAGTTTTCTAAAGGGCGCTAGTCGGGTGCCACCAACCAGTGAGCGCACAGGGTCCCGTGATTTTACTCGAATCTATGGAACATGTGAAAGTACATTAGATGTTACTATGTGTCTACGCTTTATCAGATTACTTATATCACTAGCCCATATTCCCTTATTTCCCCTTTGCCGTAAATAAAGAAACCGAGACTCTGGTGGTAGCTTCTTTCATCCTCATCTTTCACCCCTTCCAACACTACTTGTGCGGCATAAATAAAGGAATTTGTAGACTTAAAATCTGATACTTGGTAGATAGCTTTCACCCAGTTACGCCTTTGGGCAAATCCTTACATTTACATCCTTACATCCTTATACATTTTTTTAAATAACTCAGTCGGAAAATAGTGTGAGTTTTCCTTAAAAATTCAAAATTTGTCATCTTTAGGAGTTTTTGGCATTTTTTTTGCTAAATCAGCACACAATTTGGTTTTTAGGATCCACTCGCGCAATAAATGACTTTTTTGTGCGCACAAACAGTTTGGAGTTCTCCGAGTCGATTATGATGTGAGGAGCTGCGTGAAAAAAGTGAACAAGTCTCAACCAGGACTCGAAACGGCAAATAAAAGGCGGCAAGACTAACCTCGCAAAAATTGGGATCCAATGTCAGCTCCTAAGAAAAATCGCCTTTTTTGTCTCACCTGCGCCAGCTATAAAATCTAGAAATCTTTGGTCAAACCTAAACATTGCTTGGATACTTTCACTGGTACGCAAGAAAAATTAGAGGAATTAAATTAAACTGACAGCACAAAAAAACCCCGTCAAAAGTGACTGAACTTCATTCATTCCATTTTGAAGTTCACTTTCCAAACACCTTCATACACCTGGAACAGATATCAGTGGGAATCATGCTTGTCCTTTTGACTCCCAAATTGTCCTACATTAAGTAAACAGAACGCACATTTTCTTACTTATTTTGTTTTTATTCGTATTGTTTTTTTTTTTTTTTTTTTTGTTTTATTTTTTATTATCTGGATGCAATTTTATTTAATTTTCGTATTACAAATAATAACAAATGTATGTATATCAAATATTTTTTAGTACAATATTCTTCCTTCGCACTTTTCTCGATTTTTCCTTCGTTAACAATAATTGTTTATTTAGACGTAAAAAGTTTTTGCTTCCATTTTCTGCTGGCTTCTCCTACGATGAAATTTTTAAATTTTCTTTTGTTTTTCTTTCTAATAATTGGCGACGTTACTTTCACGGCTTTTGAATCCCTTTCCATACGTGTGGAGTATGTACGCAAATGTTTGATGTATGGGTTGGTCTTATATAAATATTATATATATGTATGTAATACGTATTATAAATTTAAAAGCAAAAGAGATAAAACACACACAAACTAGATAAGACAAATTGAAAAAGAAAGGAACAAGGCGCAAACTGCTCGATCCTGTGCCTGTGCCTGGTCTGTCGTTGTCCTTGCCTTCTAAACAGCTGCGCTTGAGCCAATATTTGAGCGTTCTTTATTTGAAATATACAATACACATCAATCTAATAATTTAGCTGAAAAGATTGGAATAGAATTTGGAAAATGCTCAAAATGTAATCCAGGATTTGTGGATTTGCATGTATATTTCAAGACAGTTCATTGTTTTTGTTTTTTGATTTATAAATTTTTATTGTTTTCTTTATTTGCCAATTTTTCAAAAACTTAAAACATTTTACACAAATTAATTTTAAAAATTTTTAATACGTACGCAGTCTGTTTAAAAGTAAAGTTAGATTATACACGCCTACACATATACATATATTCCATTCATATATATATATTTATTGTATTATTAAAGAGAAAGATTATATATATATATATGTATGTAATTATGATTAAATCTTGCCTTTGCATCATCACAATTCATGTAAAGTTGTTGTTTTTCGCTCAGTTTCCATTCTCAATTTGAATTTGTTATTGAAAGTTTACAGAAAGTTAATTAGTTCGGTAAGTATTTTGTGTTGTTGTGGTAACATTAGGTCGTAAAAGTATTTTCGCTAAAAATTAATATTCATATAGTTTAAATCAGTTTTTTATATATATATAACATACAATATATTTTTTTAAAAAAACTTAAGCGCACAAAACAAAACTAAATATGCAAATTATAAACTAATTTTGCCAAACGTTTTTGCTTTCCCGAAAAAATTAAACAAAAAATTACAAATTACAATATTTAACACAATTGAAGGGGGGAGAGGGGGGCGGGGGAGCGGGTGGGGGAGTGAAGGAGTTTTAGATCGAAAACTTTAACGGATTGTTAACAAGTTGCCAATTGGTTTTCTTTCTTTTGTTTAGTTTACAATTACAAAAATACACATTAACAATTAAAAAAACTTACAAGGTAAATTACAAATTTAAAACAATATAAAATCAGTACAGTTATCGAATTAAAACAAAACGCGTATAATTAAGTTATATTTATATATTTGCAATTTGAAAGGGGGACAGCTGCTGCTGCGGCTGCTGCGGCTCTGCTTGTTCAAAAAGTCACCAAAAAAAAAAAGTTATATAAAAAAATTTCAATTGTGTTTGTGTGTGTTTCGGGTAGAAAATTGATGGAATAAACAATTAAAAAAATGAAACTAAGTAAAACAAATAAAAAATGTATTATTGTAGTTAGAAAATGGCGCACACTTCTCTCAAATACAGTTTACGTTTGTGTGTTTGTGTGTGTCTGGATGTGTGTAGGTGTGTAAGTGAGACTAAATTTAAGCTTAACTATGGTCATTTAGAATTTGTTGTATATATGTTGTGGTTGTTGTTGATGTTTCTCTTATTGTTTTGTGGCTAATATTTAAGTATTAAAGTTCTTTGCTGGTTTTGCAATTGTTTTTTTTGTTTGTTGTTTGCGCAAGTTTTCATTTAGGCAACTGCTTGGTGTGTGTGTGTGTAAATTTTAAAATTATAATTAAATGAAAAATTATTTCTGCTGCTTTTAGGCTTTTGTTTTTATATATGCTGAACAATGTTCATAGATACGCTTTTTTTTTTGTTGTTGTTTACATATTTTCAACCGCCAACCGTTTTACACATAAATTGGAAGTTTTCTTTTAGTTTAAAACTAATTTTTATATTTAATTTTTTTTTTTTTATACATTTTTGCTTTACTTGAGATCTAGCAAAAAAAAAAAACAAAATATATCAACGGAAACAGGAAATTGCTTTAATTTTGAAATGTTTTTAAGTAAAAATATACGAGTAAGAAGCTGCGTAGCAGAAATAGAGCCAACGAGGGTAGAGGAATATCAAAAGACGGAAGAATTTTAGAACGAAGAAGACTCATAAACTAAAGCCAAAAGCCTATCCCATGGGATAGGAACTCATAATTCTGCCGGCGTGGCAGCCGACATACTTTTAAGAGAGAGAGAATACGTGTGTTCTCTCTTAAGATGCGCCTGTTCGGCTTTTTGTTCTCTCACAAGACATTTGTTCGTTTGCTTGCGCCGTGACGTTTACTTCGTGTAAAACGCTTGATTGTGTAAAATTGGACAACACTGAACTAAACCATTCCTATAAATCGCGGGGTGCCCACAGCGTATGCTTTCTAGGTCAGTGTTCGCCGCGTCGCTATCTACTGCTTAACAGCAGCGACGTCAACACTACGACAGTACAAGCTCATCGCTGAGCTGCTTTGCCAACCATGCCGTCGAGCAAAATAAACTTCGCGTCAGTTGCTACACATGCATAGGCACCCGATTTCTCTTCTTTAGAGAAAACAGAATTTCACTTTTTGGCAAGACAAAACTACATCTGCACCAAGCTCAACTACTACTAAGCCAGCGTTTGTCAAGAGCGAGGGAAAAGAGTGAGAGTGTATTGGTGTGCGACACAAACCAGCCTTGACCTACTTAATCGACCGCTGACCAGCGACTGAAAAGCTGTTTTCTCAGCAAGCATGTTGAAAGCCTTGATGAAATTTTAAGATAAAAATGGTTTGAGTGAAATCAATCGTTTCGATTTAAATGAAAATCACAATAATTAGCAATCATAATTGAACTTTACATTCGTTCACCTCAACAATCGAACTAGATCCATCAATTTGTGCTGGTGAACACTGCCATTGTTTCCCTATGAAAATATGATAAACACACACAGAAAATAAAAAGATCAAATGTCCGTCCTATCTTTAATAATATCAGTTTTTCATATTAATGTGATTTTATTTCTACCTAAACATATGGACGCTTGATATTTTTTTCAGATGAAGGCCGATTTGATACTCAATCGGACAAAAGTGCGTCCCAATGATGGCAATGCAAGGTCTGTCCTTAACGTGTTTTTAGCAAACTAATTTGTTCTTTCCTTAGATAGTTATCTGTCAATATTTGCTTGAAAAATGTATGTGAACCAACTTGGTAACAAAAGCCGATTTGAATTTGTTTTGCTCAGAGCCATACAGCGTGCATAGTCATTCTGTCAGGTTTGCTTGTAGCAAAGTCGAAAAAACCATAAGTTGGCATGAGTTACGACAAATGATTTCATCTGTGCGAGCGTGATAAGTGATTGAAGAAATTAATTTTTTAATTTAATTTAATTTTGTTACAGACCTGGAAAATACGGTCAACCAATTTGTTCTATGCTGTCAGCTCACTGAAATGACAAAAACAAATTTAACAGACTCGCTCACGCTCTTAACAGAACACTTGATTTTGTTTTTGTCGTGTTTTCTGTTTCATAGTTCTCGATGAGTGAAACGGACGAAGCAACCCAGCGGTGCAAATTGTCATTACAAAATGGATTATTTCTAAGTTACTTGCGTATATGCTCGCACTCTTGTTTGTTTTCGCTTACTAACTTTCTAACGAAAAGAAGCGTTTAGGCATAATGCATACTTTCGAAAGTATGCTCTGAGCCGCAAGCAACAGAGCAAAACAAGCCAACCCTGCAGAGAAATAGTCAACTAGTAACCAAATAAATACTGCCTACACCTAGTTGGAATACAAGTAGAGTTTAACAGGTAGCAAAATATCTAGATTTGGGTGAGTTGGGCAACAACAAATATGAGCTTCCGAAGAAATGTTCGTTTAAAATACTAATTTGAGCTAATTGTTATCCAATTGAAATTTAACTGGTTGCCAACGAATTGGTAATGATCGAGTTGTGGGACAGATTTTGATGTACAGTTATACTGAACAGCGACATAAACGGACTGTCTTAAGAAACATACAAAGGTCAACTGGAATTTAACTGGTTGCAAATGGCTGCTAGAGGGGACAATTGTCACCTGCTTATGACATGAGTGTGTAAAATGGACGATTTCAATACATTGGCCGTGTTCAGCAGAGCAACTTGCTCCTTGATCGAACCTACTGAACTCGAGTAATGCGGCATCATAATAGCCAATTTGTGGTATCATAATACAGGAGCATGTATCAAAGAAATAGTAAGCTACTTTAGAGTGATACTGCTACTTCCAATAGCGGAAACTGTTCGAGTTTTTTCTAATACCTGCTAAAGGATCAATTAATCTGCTAATTTGGTTAGGAAGTTCAACCAGTTTTTCAAGTTTTTAGTGACTGCTAAATTTCTGGTTGTAAACTAGACCCTTTTTCCCTGCACGGAAGTGTCTTTTTATTGTGGTTGAGCTAAGTTTTTGTTGTTGCACTATACATTTCAAAGCGTAAAAGAGGAAGGCAAGCATACACACTTGCAGTTAACTGCGGCACCCGAGCAAACACTCATACATACGCAAAAGATACTTTCAACAGATTCTGCTTAGCAAAGTGTCTGAGGGATAGCAACGTCTGCGATGTTATTATATTTCATATGTTTTTAAAGGTTTTTTAGATCCATTGGATGTATATTTTAATATCCAAATCAAACTTTTTTTCCTCTATGATTTAATTTTTGACTCTTTTTCGTTCTACATTCACCGAATTTTCACTATTACTCTTCCAAATTGGGCTCTCTGGTTGCTGACAAAAGCCTCGGCAAGTTGTTTGTGTATTGGTTGTTGTTGTTGTTATTTTGTTAATTGAAATGTTTTTATTTTTTGTTATTTTATAGGCATGGAGTTACAAGTAGTTCAGAGTTTTGTCTATGTTTATGTGCGTTTAAAAAGAAATAAATGAATTTGAATTTGTTATTTAGTTGGGTAATTTCTGTTATTAAGATCGCCTTTTAAGCGTTGGCTATAATTGATTTCGTAACTTGTGTTTTTTTTTTTTTTGTTTAGGGTTAAGGGATTTTCATTGTTTTAAAACTAAGCACATTATATAGTCATATGTTTTCATTATATAAATTTGTAAAATTCATAGTAATTTGTTATTAACTTTTTTGTGATGTGTCAGTGTGTCTGTAAAGTGTGTTGTCTTTCTAATTCGTTGTTAAGAATTTCTGTAAGTGTGTGTGTGTCGTGTGTCTGTGTGTAGGGGGTGTGCGATACTTAGCTCTACAAATATACTTTTGTTTGTGTTAATTGATTTTAAGTTGCCTAAAACTTAGTTTTTTTTAAAAATATGTTTTTTTTTTCGTTTTTTTTTCTGAGTAATGCTGCATCGAATTTTCAATAATTTTGTTGTTGTTTGTCAGTCAATGTTTCATCATTAAGCTTAGCTTTTCTTTTCTGTTCTCTTCATTATTTTGCAAATTCACATATATATTTTAGATGTGTATGTGTATGTATGTTTTGCCTAAGTTTGATTTTATTCGTAAATGTTGTAAAAGGTTTTTTTCGTATGGTATAAAAAAACTGCTTAAGTTTTAAAATCAATCAAATGGTGGAGCGATGGAACGCTCCCCTTTTCTTTTTAAAGAAGTTTAGATAAATATATGTACTTTTATATATTATATTCATATTGGTTTCTGCTATATACGCTCAATTATTGTTTCGATTTCATGTTAAAAACGCTAAGACAATAATTATCGGATTTTTAAAAAGTAGTTTTATCTTTTGTTTATCTAATTTGGAGGCGTGACTTTAAAAAGGGGGAAAACTGTTTTTGGGGGGCTTAAAATGTGGCTGCAAGGCGGCTACTAGGCTAAAGTGATTACATACATACACACATTATTATGCTTCTTAGGGAAGTCGAGGATGATGAGTTGGAAAAAGGAAAACCTAGTTATTATGCGTAGAATTGTTATTGCTTCTCCGGGAGTGAAAAGTTGTGGTTGTTGTTGCTGTTGTTGTTGTTGTTTTAACTCCATGCCGAAAACGTATCCATGTACCATTGTTCACCATTTGTGCCTAAAGGTTGCTGTGGTAGCGGTAAACTGCCCCAACTGCCGCCATTTCCTATTAAACCGCTCGGGTAACGTCGCTTAACATCTGCCGGATTTTGGTGACCTCCATCGAACTTACGTTTACCGACTACTGCGGAGGTGGTTGGTGGTTGTGTGCGTGAGCGTGTGCGTGTTTTGGGACGGGTTTCAAAAGAGAAAAAAGAGAAAGAGAGTTAAAAACTTGTTAATACAAAGACGGTTCAAAGTGGTTGCTATTTTGGTTTGTTTGGTTTTTGGATCAAGTTCAATTTAGCCGGGCTATGGTTCAAATGTGGAATTGTGGAATTGAAACACAAATTCTTGTAGGTTTTTTTGGTTTTTTATATTATTTGCTCGTTTAATTTTTTTGTTTTTTTAGTTTACACACTTCAAAAATCAGAAATTTGTGTTAATTCGACTTAACGTCGGGGGACAACTTGGACATGTTACTTGTACACATTAAAAAGTGATTGTTGTGTTTTGTGTGTGTGTGTGTGTGCAATAATTTCGAATTTTCTGTGTGTGTGGTTGTGTGAGTGTTATGGTTATAAAACATTGTACATGATATTATCGCTGAGACAACACTTGAGGGAAAAACACAATTTGAAGTACAACATAAATATAGCGATAATCGATCCAAGTTCGTCCTTGTATTCTTGTTCTTGTTCTGTGATATCCAAATTCTGCTTGGAACTGATCTGAGATGCCCACTTTGAAATGGCTCTGTGTGTGTGTGTGTAAAGGTGAGAATTTGTTTTGGACTGGCCAAACGAAATTTAGCAACGAGTCTTTGGTTTTGATTTGTGTGTGTGGATTAGCTGGAACTCCTTTTTGATTTCTTTGATTTGGGCTTGCGTGAATGCTTCTTGGATTTATGTGACTTGGTTTTATTACTTGAGGAGGACCTATGCAGTTTACGCTTTTTGCTTAGCGAGCGACTCTTGCCACTAACCGAGGAGCTGACCGATGCGCTACGCTTAGTTGCCCTCCATGAAAGTCTTGAGTGCAGATCCAGCTAGAAACAGATTTTATTGGTTTTTTTTTCTCTAATTTTGTGGTTCTTTTTTTTGCTCTAGTGTGTGTAAGTGAACAAATTAAAATCAATTAAAAATTTTCACCAGAAATTCTACAAAAATGTGATGAAAAAAGATAGAGAAAGAGAGAGAGAGACAAATAAAGCAGGTGTGCATGTGGGTTTAAGCAGGTGAGTTGGGTGGAAAGGGTCGGATGGAGTCTCACGCTTTTGCTTAACCAAAAATCAAAGCGTGTGCCACCATTATTTCTTTATAAAGTCCGTTAACAATCATAAGACACTTAAAAATTCTTCATATTTTTTTTTTAGGCTGCGTTCTCGTGTTTTCAGTTCCGAATGAAATTGCTCTCTTTTTACTTTTTGGAAATAGGGATCGGAACTATACACATGAGAGAGTAACCACAAATCCAAACGAAACGATCGAGAATGGAACAGTCGATAATGAGTTTGTTCATACGAGGTGATTTTCACTCACTCTGATCAATGGTCGTTGAGCCAAAGACGAACATGATTATACTCAAAGTCCGAACAATATAAATGAATTAAACTCAACGGCGAACATGTTGAGTATGCAAGTTTGAAGCATTGAGCGCAAAGCCAGTTTATTCGGGTGTTGATTAATGTATGAGCGATTTGCTATCGAACGAAGCCGTTCTCTGGTTCATACACACAAAATTTATTGTGCTTGGTGCCCTTCAAAGTATGCACTGCTTTTAATAAGAAATGCAAGATTATACACCTTTACTTCGAAGTCATCCGTTCTATATACAGCATTTCGCTATAACGGCCTTCTTTTTAATGTGAACATTTTTCTATATGCGGTCTAAAATGATTCATTAGAGGGCCAATAGTTTGTTTAGGTTTTATTTCACTGAGCGTAACTGAGCAAAGCATAGCACGTTTAAACTGTAGAAAACCACCCCAAATTCTTAATTGATGAACTGAAAACACATTTGGTTAGTTTCGTGGTGGAAATTCTTCAGGCTATTTAAAGATAAAACCGTTAGGTTTTAGTATATCAGTCAGAAAATCCAATTGTTTTAAAGGGCTGAACAAGAAACTAATAAGATTCTTTTCGGGGACTGATTCAAGGAATAGAACTTTCCTCTTTTTTCCTTTTGAAAAATTTATCCGAATTTTCGGAAAATATGCAGATTGAGTAAACTTTTTCTGCAAAGCTATGGTTAATCTTCGATTAATCAGTTTTGGAAAAACAACAACATCAGAGATGCCGTGTGCAACATTTGCGAATCATGAAAAAAAGTTATAATCAATTCAATAAACAATAACAAAACTCTGAAGTTAATTCTTATCAGAAGTTCGACAAAACATATTAATCAGGCCTGTTCCCGTTTTCGATTTCGATCAAAGCATGGGGAATCGGAATTTTCCATTTACCTTTATTCCGTTCTCTTGATGGCAAAAAGATTCGAGCGAGTTCTTTAATCCTTTCTTAGAAATCACAACTCTTACCAATTCCGACCAATCGGATTCGGAAACGGGAAAAGGCCTGTACAAGGTATACTAAACAAGGTAGGCTCACTCGCTCTCTCACAACTCCTTATATTTGTGTCAAAGAGAGCGAGAGAGTAATATATTTTAGTAAAACACAAAAAATTCGTCCGCCGAGATGCTTCAAGTTGCTACGACTGAAATTTACATTCAAGAACGGAGGTAGCCACCGAGATCCTGGGCCTGTATAGGTGGTTGGTTTAGTTAAAACTTTAAATCTCTCTAGTGAACATTCTTCTTCAAATTGAGAATAAAACTCAGCCTTTAGCTGCAAAACCTTGCAAAATGATGCAGAAAGGATGGCGAATCAGTGTTAAGTCAAATTGCCAACGGCAGTATTTTAGCAGATTAAGAAAGCTTTTAAGCTTTTGTATCTTTGTATGTGGTATCTATTCTGTTTTCCTTTTTTTTTTTAAACTATCTAATGTGCTCATTTCCTTATCTTCTTTATATATAAAAAAAAATGAATGTTTCTCCGGTTGTAATGAATCTTTGGAAAATGGTGGGACGCTTGCCCGCCTTGGTTTCTAGGTTAAAAAATGGGCGAAAAATGTTCCAAAAACCGCGAAATTTGCCAAATTATACCATTCGTCCGATTGTAATGAAATTTTGGGGAATGGTTGTACGCTTGCCCTGGAAGGTTCCCAAGTTGAAGAAATGGGCGGAAAATGGTCAAAAAACCGCGAAATTTGCAAAATTTCCGATAGCGATGAAACTTTGGAGCATGGACTTGGTACAAAGATAGTTAATTGCTTAAAGTTGAACAATGCTATATAACTTTTATTTAAATGAAAGAACCGCGAAAATTGCAAAAGATTTGAAAGGCTGAAAAATAGAGATATTTTGCAAATTTTCATGGGACCTAAGGTTATTACGAAGATTAGATAAATGGCAATTGAATACGCATATTTAAGAAGTGTAGTCGAAAAACCGCGAAATTTGCAAAATGTACATTTGAATTTTTTATTAAATTGCGGTCCAAAAAATTTCCAATTGAGTTCAGTTTAATAAAGAATACCCGTCTTTTGGCCGATAAATAGGAGGTGTACATCAAATGGGTAGATCAAACTGTTAAAAAAATCGCGAATTTTACAAAATTGTATAACGAGTTCAGATGACCATAAATATTTGATGGATAGCAATAAGTGACTGAACGGCAATCGAAATTGGCTAAATTTTATAAGTTTTGGGTATCATGAAGGTAGCAATTGTAGACGCGTTAACGGTAAGATCGAACAGTCCAAAAAGACGGGTAAATTGATAAATTGAAGATTTATTAATTGGCAATTGAAGACGGGCAAAAAAAAGGATTTAAAAAATCTCAAAAATTTGAATGAGCTTAGATTGTCATGAAGATGGGTAAATAGACGGTTAAATATCAGGTGTCTATCAATCGGTTTAAAAATATTAGAAATTTGCCATGATTGACATGACGACGGGTAAATGGGAGGTAATGCTCGAACGGACCACAAAAAGCGAAATTTTCAAAAATTTTGCAATGAGTTTAGATTATCATGATAACGTGTAAATAGACGGATGATGATAGTCGAAATGTACAAAATCCGCGAATTCTGCTGGATGAAGATTTGATAAATGGCCATTATCAAGTAAGCTTCACTTCTTCGTTTTGTGTTTAGAATTCTAATGGGGCGTAGATTCGATCTAACTTGGATTGTTGTATGGATTGGATTTGTAAGTAAATATTTTTGATTCGTTATACGGTTTTTTCGCTTTGCGGCTAATTTTTGGGGAACGTATCTAGGCCGTTGAGAAGGGTATTGGTGTATTGTATACCTATTACTGAACCGACAATCTGAATGAATTTACAGTTCGGAGAATTATGTATGACCCTGACATAACTGGCTATCAATGTTCGCGTTTTAACAGAAAATTATATCATAACAAATTTGGTCGGTATAAACGTAGTAATAGAAAGGTGGAACTTGTCAAAGTCTTCGAAAAACAGACTCTACATTGGGCCCTAAAGTTTTTGGCAAAAACAAATCATTTATATTCGCAATATCCATATTCTCTGAATCTGATAAAAATCGTATAATAAATTGGAACGTTGATTACTTCTCGACTTTTTCTTAAAGAAAGACAACTTTTGTCATATATTTTGGGTCAGCTTGTCCTGTCTCCTAACATAATGTTAATATGTTAACATTAGTGTTATTGCTCTGTTAAATAACACAAGTGAGCTATTTAACATTTCTCCTTGGGCATTATAATTTTAACCAGAAGTTTGTATACTATAATTTATATTCTTGATCAGGACGAAAATCAAAGTCGTTTGTCCGTCTGTCTGTATTTACCCAAACTACACAGAAATATTTATTTTCGACCCCATAAACTATATATTTTCTTGATCTGATTGAGCTTTGACTGTTCCTCTGTCTACTAGTCTCTCTGTTTAAAAGCTATCGCTCTGAAATTTTGCACAGAGTCTTCTTTTTAATGCTCGTTGTCAGAAGGTGGTTAAATGAGAACTCTGTGGAATTTTGAATTGTGTTTCAAATTCTCTGGAAATTTGGGTTAGCTTGGAAGTGAAAATAAAGTGTCTTTTGATTGTAAAACGGACCTTAGTACACATGTTTGTACATATATAAGTTGATACCATTGATAACAAATTATAAGGCATATATATATATTTGCATGTAAAAAACAGGCTGTATGTGTGTGGTGTGTGTGTGTGTGTGTGAAGTAAACATAATACACGAATCGATTAGTATTTGTATTTAGATTAAAATAATAAGTCAAACAATTTGTGTGGTTGCGTTACCCTGTGTATAAATTATAAATGTATTTTGGTATTAGATATGGGTGATATATATATTATATATATATGTATATAAAAATATAGATTACTCATACAAACTATTACAAAAATTGCTTCACATTTGTGGTTTTGTTGTTGTTGGGTTAGCCAAAGCATGATGAATAGTTAATTAATAATTAATACAGTAAAACAACATTTTCAATTGATATACAGAAATGCACATAATAGTATTAATTATATATGTATATATGTAGATTTTCCTTGTGCAATCGCAATATCAATTTGTTCTAAAACGCGAGCCAAAGCAAAGTATATAAGAGAATCTTAAAAACAAAAACAAAAAAAATTATATACACGTACGTCAAAAATTTTGGATAGAATTTGGGGGTAGTTTTCACTTTCTTCAACTCTCCAATGACTCTTCGACTCTCTATGGCGCGCTGTTTACATGTAGTTAGGTGCTAGGTAGGTATGTACACATATAGATTGGGTGGACAGGTGGGGGGTAAGTGACAATGTGTGTGTGTGTGTGTGCGTGTGATATAAATACTAATCGATTCATTAAAGTTTACACAGGGCTTGGACAAACATTTAAAAGTTGTCTTATAATTTGTTATAGTGGCTTTCCATATACATATGTGGGCGTGGTGTGTGTGTGTGTGTAAGTGAGCTGCTAATTTTGCTGCTTACAAGTGCATGCAGAAAATTGTAGCATACATTTGAGCGCAACTTAAAATTCACACGGAAAAAAAATCATAACAATCTTCGTAAGCAGCAAGAGCAGAACTACTACCATTTTAACAAATATTTGGTAAATTTTATAATAACACAAAAAAAAGAGGGTTGGGGCTGTAAACTAAACACAAAACGTTACAACATTTAAACACAGTTACAAATGCGAGACACACGACGACGAATCTCTCTTGTGTTGATGTGTGTGTGTGTGGATGAGCGTGAGTTTTTTACATTTTACTTGGCTTTTACTTAATTCATTTACATTGTTGGTTTTGTTGGGTTTTGACGTTGGTTTTGATTTTTTTATGGGGATTTTGTTTTTGTTGATTTGGTGTTGGTTTTTGTTTTTTTTTTTTTTTTTGAGCTCACCTGGTAAATTTTGTAGCGGCTTGACGTGCTGGGTGCCACGAACGCTGGGACGCATTGGTACCACCCCACGGACCCCCCCGGTTACTGCCGGCGCCCCCTGAACGGTGGCCCCCCGCTGAGCTACCGCCGCCGCCTGTCCCGCCGCCGTTGCCACCGCCTGTGGAACTGTTTGGACCCCCAGACGATTGGTGCTGCCACGTTGGCCAACGACTCGGCCACGTGGCACTGTGATTCCATGCCCACGACCAACCCCCTATCATCAGCAGCATCATCATCATCATCATCATCATCATCATGGCATGCATGCATTGAGCGTGTGTAAGTGTGTGTGTTGTGGGTGTGTGTGTAAGTGTCATGTTCCATCGTTGAGTTGAGATTAAGTTTTTGTGGTGTTGTTGTTTTAGTTTTGGTTTTCCGAATTTGCATTTTAACAATTTTTTGTTTATAAATAATTATAAATTGTGTGTATATATATGGATCGCCAAGATAATAATCAAATTTAGTTGATTTTTTTTTTTTTTAGAATTTTGAGGTCGAATCGAGTGTACATATGAATTTTCGAAAGGTGGGTCGGGAGAGAGAGAATTTAACCATATTTTTTTGTTGTTCGAAAAGTGGTCGTTGGTTGAAGGCAGTGAGATGTAATTTGTGGGTTTTTTTTTGTAGTTTTGACGAACATATATATAATTTTTGTGTTTTTTTTTTTAATTTTGTCATATAGATAGAAAGATAAGTTATATATGTATAACAAGAACACATAAAAAGAAAAGAAAGAAAAGAAAAAAATCGAAATAAACGCGTTAGATTCTTTGGTGTAAAAAACTGTTTTGGTACATACATGATATATATATAGAGAGATATATGCATTTGATATAGTAAAAATTACGTCTGATATGACTAAAATAATTTGATACTGTTTTGTCTGTTTATATTATGTGGTTTGTTTGTTTGTTTGTGTAAATTAAAATACAGCTCAAAAAAGTTTGATTTAAACTAGCTTTATCCTGTTTTTGCGATTGACACAATATGATTGAAAACATAAATGATAAAAAAAGAGTTACATAATTATACAATAAGCAGCAAAAAAAAAAAAAAACACAAAAGTGTGTTTAAGCGAAGCTTGATTAACTTATAAACTAAAATAATTATAATAATAATAATAAAAAGCACGCTGTTGGTGGGTTAATTGGCTTAACTTAAATTTATAATTTAATGTAAAAGCATAAAATAAAGCACAAACATTTAAATGCGGGCGAGACACAAGCAGAAAAAAAAGCGTTATAAACCAAAAATCCTTCTTTTGGCGTGCAAGCGTATGTTGTGTTTGTGAAGGCGTGGCAGGGTGTAGTGCGCTGTGTGTGGGTGGTGTGGATGTGGCAACGTGCAAATTTTGAAGAAAATAAAAAAAATGAAAATGAAAAAATTAATTTTGAAAGCCACTACAAACCAGAGCTGTAATGTAATCATTACTTTCCGTATTTGATATAAAATGTGGTGGATAATGAAAAACCAATTTTTGATTACGACAAAAAATGTAATTACTTTTTACAATTACTTCGATAATTGTAGCTGTAAAGTGAGATTATAGAGTAATTGTGCTTGATGTGTTGAATTATTCAAGTATTTTTAGGTGAAAGTTATGAATTTTGTGGTAATCTAGACCTTGAGCCAGCAAAATCTTGAAGGTTTTACTATCATTAAGGTTTGGTAAACAACAAATTTTATTTACGGCTGATCAAGGTAGTTAAAAATCAAGATTAGGTTAGGTTGCGATGGCTGGGATTAGGATGTCCCAGAAAAGCTTTTTTTTTCCCAAAATGATCCATTTCTTAGAATCAGTTGAGCCCTCGAGCCCGCTTTTTGTTCTGATGCCGTTTTTAGACCCAGTGAAAAATTACGGAAAAATGTAATATATGGTACCTAAATGAGCAAAAGCAAAGCCAAAACTTATGGTTTGTGCTCATGAAAGTAAATTTTTTGACAATACATAGAAGCCGTCCCAAATGCTTTTGCCAGATATTTCTACGAGCCAAATACGCACGAATACGAAGCAAAGTTGGACATCACCTGGAACCGTCAGCATTATGTGAGCATGCCGATTGCAGTCTCTGCGTGACACACGATCCCAAGTACCAACAAAGCTCCGTTCATCATCCATGGGTCAATACTGAACCATTATGTGGACAGAATAGAGTTAAGTAGAGCTTAACCGAGAGATTGGTTACAAGGGGTTGACCCAGAATCCTACTCGGAGCTGGACAATGGCACAGAAGATTTTGTACCGTTTTTCTCCTCCTCTATCTGAGAAACCTGCAACTTCTGTAGAAATTATGGTGTGCTACGCTACAATAAGATAGTGACATTTCAAGGGCACCTACTAGAAGCGCTATGTGTTCCCTTTTGTACAGCAAGAGTGTGTTATTATGTTTAAGGCCACGTAAATCTCGCTACCGAACAGAAGGAAAGGTTTTCCAAAATCATACCTTTAATAAAAATTATTCAATTTAATTATGACCTTTTCTACTGAAAGACTGGCATAACATATTCGCTGTGTTGTGTACTATTTTGTAGGGATGTTGAAAATATGATCGAAATATCGATATTTTTGCTCAAAATTACGAATATCATTATCGCATATTTTTCCGAGCCGATATATCTGAAATCTAATTTTGTTTGGTGATTTTTTTCGGTGATATTTTTGTTTTAGCGTTCGGTCACACTGCTGCGAATAACTGTTTCTTGTTCTCTGGGCATGTGAAGCAAAATGCTTAAAAGCTATTTTATTAGTTGATGCATAGAAATTAGAGATGTCGAAAATACTATCGATATATTGAAATATCGATATTTTTACCAAAATTACGATTATTATTATGGCATATTTTTCCGAGGCGATATATCGAAAATTGAATATTTTTTTTGGTAATATTTTTGTTTTAGCCTTCGGTCTTACTGTTGCGAATAACTGTAGCTTGTGTCATGGATCAAATCAAAATGCACAGAAATCGAAGTGCAAACTGTGCAAAATTGTAAATACCAGTGGCAACTCAACAAATCTAAAGGAGCACTTAATCGCAAAGCATGGAGATGTTTCATGCTGCAAGCATGTTGTTCGCCCTTTAAACACAAGTGAGCGACATTTGAAGACCTAATTTTACTGCCCATGCTATCTCAACAATCACCAGGACAGGGGAATAAATTATTAGAGCTGAATTCGAATTTACCGTTGTGTGCCCTGGATCAGGACACCATTAAGTTTTGGATGGAAGATTCAGACTTGACATTGTAATATTCCGGAAAGCTCGGCTATAAAAAGTGTAATAAATATTTATATCGAAATGATACTTTTTCAATATCGTCAAAAATATCGATATAGATATTTTTGAAAAATCCGACAACCCTAGTTAACTGCCTTCTCTTAAACGTTGAATTGTGAAGCTAGTGAAAGTGTCCTGGAAATATTTGGAGATTTTGGCCTCGGTAAACGCTCGAAAAATTCGTCGGTATTACAAAACTTTAAGAGATTTCATTTTCTTATTTGCAAATTTAATGAAGGTTTAAGATAATTGTTCCTTCCTTCGCACATTGATGTAAATTGAGATTTTTGATAGAAGCATTTTTAAATTATCAAATCTAAATCCAATTTTTCAAAAAATAAAATGAAAAATTTAACAATATTTTCTCGCCAGTCATGAAATCTAACCCGTTTGAGGGTACATAGACGGCGCCAAAATAAACAGATGGCGCCAGCTGAAGTTGAGAGGCAAGTTTGTTTTAATTGATACGGCAGCCTTCTGTTGGTCATGATATAAAACTTGGCAACCCTTTGAACTTGTGGGTACACATTCGGTTGAAGTTGGATGGAAGGGGTTTGTAATATGCCCGTAGGAGACCACGGATGGTCGCTCACGACTAGTCCATCACTTTTTCTGTACTCCTCTAACTAAAAGAAGGAAGAAGGGAGTGCTGAGAAATATGTGTAATAATGTTTTTGAGGCTGCCAGATGTGTGGTGAATTTGGTAAAATCTTCCAACAAAAAACGTGAGATTGGACGCCAACCAAAAGAGATTTCTGAAACTCTGAGAATTGGTTTTGAGTTGGCACTTGCTTAAAAAAGATTTACGTGACACCACTGAATATTAAACATTTATTGCTAGATTGATCCTAGATTTTTATCCAAAGTATGTGAATCGATCCGTGTTTCCCTAAACATTTCTGCATCTCACTGGTAGGACCAATTCTTGAATATGTGTACTGCGTTTGGCAGTCGGTTTAATCATCTACCCCCTTTCGAGCATGGACTACACTTAATCCATCTTCCATTTTCTATGAAGTGTCGGAATTACCATTGTGTGCTATTCACAAAATCTTATCAGGTGATATAGACTCTAGCGATCTGTTAAGCTATAGCTACATAGAAAAACAAGGTCCCCGTAGAACGGATGTTCGAAATATCCACTTAAAGATCCATATTTCTTAAATATCTTTATTTTACATTTTTTTAGCTCCTTTAGATGTAGAATAAAGATCGCGAACTATCCTTTTTGCTGATTTATTTTTTTAAACGAAAATAAATCGACTTTGAGAATATCCAATGGATCCCAAAAAAGGATAGTTAAGTATCCTGTCCAAATAGATACCAAAAATATCCTGAGGATCATCAAAAACTATCCTTTTGTTTCTCAGTGTAATTTTGTAATTCCTTTGTATCTCCGATATATGAACAGCAGAGATGCTCACTAAAACCAATTATTCGCAGCCAAGAACAAAGCCTTTGCTCGGAGAGAAAGAGAAGAAGTCGCAATTCGCCTAGCCATTAGCTATACGCGACGTCTAGCCCTAAGACCTGGTAAAACCCGATACTTTAAACCAAAATCTTGTAATAAAAACCATAAATCTGAGAATGTGGCTTGTTATTCCAAACATTGTATGCATGAGCATTCTAATTAGTAAATAATTTTAGGTTTTACCTACAAATACTTGAATAATTCAACATTTCAAGCAAAATTACTCAAGAATGACGGGTACGATAATCGAGTAATTGTAAATGTAATTAAATTGTGTAATTGTGAATTGTTTTTTCATTATCTGAAAAATTGTTTTGGTTGTGTTAATGGTTATTTAAGTTTACAGCTCTGCTACAAACATATATATTTAAATACATATACAAAGCTACAATTCTGTTGTGTTTCTGTGTGCGTGTGACTGTTAACTGTTTTACATTCGACGCACCATTACACCGGGCGAACTGGCTGCATTATTTGTTTGCGGTCTGGCGGTACGTTGAGAGTTGGCCATTGGCGAATTATGTGAGCCCACTCCGGGCAGATTAACCACAGCATTGTTGCTGTTTCCGCTGGCGCCCGTGGCATTGCCAAACTCATAGTAACTGTAATCGCCTTCATAGGAGCGATAAACATCATCATGATAGTACGACTCATTATTGCCAAAGCCAGCAGCTGGGAAGCCGAAATAGTCGTAATCGTATTCTAAAAATGTGGTCGGTTTGCACAGGATGGGGGAAAGGAGGAGGGGGATGTGGATTAGTGTTTGGGGTAGGGCGGGGATTAGTTTAAGTGTGTGCCTCATTGTGTTGTACATAGCCAATGGTTACCCGAATTGGTTGGTTGTGATGATGCACTTAGGTTTAGCATGACTTTGGGTTACTTACCGGGGATATAACATCAAACAGTATACAGGGTGCTTAACATTCGCTACACAGAGAACACAATTGCAACATTTAATTATCGATAAACAACTAGGTTTAAAAGTACTAACTAGGAGCAGCCGCGCTGCTTGATCACTTTGGCGACACAGAGAGTTTTTTTTTTTTTTAAGGGGGGGTGGGGGACGAAGGAGAGTCGAAGAATTACAAAAACATTTAAGGAATTAGCATGCAAAACAAAAGTGACAGAGAGAAAAAGAGAGAGAGAAACTTGCACAAAACAAGAGGTGGGTTATGCGGTGTTACCAATGTGTCTCATTTTGGGTTAGACTCAATCTAGCTGGATAGACTGTTGGACAGAGGGGCGAGGGGCAAGTGCTAAGCGTGGTGGGGTGGGGTGTGGTGTTAGTGTGTGTGTGTGAGTGTAAGTGTTTAGAGAGCGCTTGTCTAACCTTAACTTAACTAACTAAAACAAGAGATGACAAATCAACAATTAACAGAGATGAGAATGATGAAGAAAATTAAACAAATCAAACACCTAGCGATTTGATGATAGACTGCAGACCGTTAAGTGAGTTTGTAGAAGTTAGGAGAGCTTAAGTTAACTAACTAACTATGGGGGAAGGTCTATTAATTTTAAAGATTGACTTTTTGAGGCTTTGAATTGGTTACCTTTTTCTCAAGGGGTTAGGTTTCAAACTTGGTTTAACTAATTTCGAACAATTTCGGTTAACCGAAGAACCCAACCAATTTGGAATTTTACATAAATTTTTAAAATAAAAACAAATTCTTTCAAAAATATTCCAAAACAATCTAATATTGATCACGATAAACAGGTTATTGACCTTGTATAGAAAAAACACCTTCTGTAAGCACTGATCTACCCACTCAATCATCTTTTATGATTCCCAACTATAATTGTGGTCCTTCCTGATCCTTGTCAATTGTTTTTATTTCTTCCTATTTTTGTTTTATGTTATTTCTTGAAAGATAAGCCATGGTTTACCGTATATTCAACTATTCGTGAAAATGTGTAATCCGGCTCGAAGGACCAAAATTGAGCTCAAAAAACGCGTGCGGCAATCGCCTACTTTGTGGATTACTAGTAAAGTGGGCCACACAGAGAAAAAAAAACCGAGAACATTGGACTCAAAACGAGCACAAACGTTACCAAAAACAGTGCATGAACGGTCATAGTGCATTACAATGTTCTCACTTCAAGAACAATTTTTTGAGAACGCAAAAGTTCAACTTGAGTTGATTTCGTTGTATTTTTAAGTACTTTATTTGAGTTAATATTGTTCCGTTCTCAAGAAAAACATTTGATTGATATTGAACCAGGTGTGAGCGGATTCCTCAAATTTGGGTGGAATATGGAACGAGGACATACCTCTTTTCATTGGAAGTGAAGGGAGGCAAGGCTCTGTGACATGTGCTCTGTACATAGCAAACATTTTTTTTGTCGCGGAAGATAAGAAAGCAATTCTTCCAGTAGTATCGATTTACTCTGGCGATATCGCATAGCAATCGCATTCTCCACCACTATGCGACACTTCTGAAGAAGGGGAAAGCGTTTGTTTTAGTAGATATAAAATGTCTGTCTGCTTGAGAAGTCTGTAAATTATAGCCGAAGTCTATTAGAAGAGATGGAAACAGGCAAAAACAGGAAATTGTAATTGTTACTAAAGCCAAGGTCGGACACTAATCAAAACTTGTGCAGAGTTTGGAAAAAGATTGCCTAATAGCTATAACTGTGGATTTTATATCTTATGTGTTCACAAGCATCGAATTCACACTGCTTATCTTTGACATGTTTCCGTTTGATAAATGAGGTTTTGTGTCAATTGCTGAAACGATTGATTGTTAAGCGACAATTTGCCAATGTACAGATTGGATAATAATAATGCGAAACCCATTTATAAAAGATCGCATATATGTCCTCAGGGCGATGTTTTTAGGGATATATAGCGATATAAGCGATTCCCTTGTTTGTTCAAAAGGCGATACTTTATGTATTTTGTTTTTGTAAATCGCCAAACTATCACCAAACTCTCCCGTCAAACTAACGCCCTAACCTCTTTTTACGATGGAGATAAGAAACACGACAAAATGTTTCCAGGGTAGTTGTGTTTCGTGGCCCAAAAGTATGGTGGACGATTGCGGAATATGCACAATTGTGAAAATGCGAAATGGTTCATAAAAGTTCTTTCGGTAGGTCTTATTCAGTTTAAAAGCAGTCCAACAACAACTACAGAAAAAATAATTTTTATTAGCGAGTTTCGAGCGCGCACAGTGCACCAGTTCAACGTCTGCTTGTGCGCCCTGCTGATGACGTGCGCTGATTCGCTGGGACTTTGTTGTTGTAAACCACCTTTTGAATCGAGACCATGCGCAATGACGTGCGTCAAAAAATGATTCGAAGAAACGAGACGGGCCTGCACACCGTTGGTCTAAAACGAACAAAATTTCCGAAAGTCGTCTTGGGACCCAAAATATGCGAGTAATCCCGATTTGGGGTACACATTGGGACCAATAGTACATTTATTTAAAAATCTTATCGAAAGATATTGAAGCTTCTTAAGATTAGATTTCAGGCTCTACAGTTAAACGATTCAAAAAACTGAAAAAATCAGAATTGACCCGATTAACAAGTTTGTTTGAAAAGGGGAATAGACCTACTGAATTTGACAAGGATCAACCAGAGAAACCATTTTAAAGTTAATTGTTATGTTTGATAAGGATCATTAGGATTTTGCTGCTTCAGAGGTGATGAAAGGTGTAACCATTTCCTAATAAACAAAGCCATCTTTAAACTAAATAGACACTCCCCCAAAATAGTTTGAGGTGCTTTTGCTGTTAGATTTTAAAAATTAAAACTAAACACAAACCTATCAAATATACATTTCTTAATGTTGGGGGGAGGGCAGCTAGGTGTTAATGTAGGCACGAGTACGTATGTGTGTGTGTGTTTGTGTATTGGTTTGTGTGTGTTTGCCTAACAACTTGGCTAAAACTCGACTGCTGCTACGAAAGATTACACTAAACCAAATTAACAAATTTTTATATAGTTAAAAATTGAGTCCCGATATTGATCTCGTTCTTCTTCCTGGGCACATATATATAATACATATGCATACATACACATATAGCAAATATCTTCTATATGATTTTGTGTAGGAGATTTCACTTGGCGAATTTGCCAAACTTACCGTATTCACGGGGCATCGGCGTGCGCAATGGCATGCGCGCACCGGGCAGGCGCATGGGCGTCAAGGACATCATACTGGGATGTGTCGGCGACAGGTTTCTGTATGGAGACAAGGTTTCAAATCTGTTTACAAGTCAACCAAAGGGTAAATTGTTTTTGGTTGGGATTTGTTTTGGTTTTTTGTTGCGTTGTAAGAAAGAAAAATAAAATAAAATTAATTGTGTTCGTTAAATGGCGACTTGAAATGGCAAAAATATAATAGACCGCAATTTGAATTTGGCCGAATTTGGTTAGCCCAATGAGTATTTGATTTAACAACGTTTTTGAATTTTGCGCCAATTGTGGGGTGTATGCATGTAGTTTGTTGGTACGGGTACATAGAGCGGCTGCCAAGTACTTACCCAACGAGACCGGGGCGCGCCTGCATCATTTGCAGCATGCGACGTTCACGTGCACGCAGAATTTCCTCCTTTTTCTTTTTATCCGAGGGCGGTTTGGCGAGTGAGACCTGAAACGAATGCCAGATTACATATTGGCCATTTTGAGTTGGGGACAATCCACACTTACCTCAATATTCGAGGCGCCGATCTCCTTGCCATTAAGGCCACGCATAGCTTCGACGGCGCTATCACGATCCTCAAAGTGTATAAAGGCATAGTCTTTAATCTTCTTAACGCGTTCTACCTTGCCGTATTGCTCAAATTGCTCCTACAGAGGCGGAGGAGGGAAATGAGTTCTGGATTTGAGATTTGGGTAGAGTTTCAACTTACCTTCAGCTTGTCCTCGGAGACATCCTGCGTTAGATTTCGCACATACAGCACTTTCACCTTGGACATAGTTTGTTCATCTGGCTCCTCCTGTGGATCGGCCCAGTCGACTATTATATCACATCCCCAAACCTGGGAGAGAAACAATATTTTAGTGTTGGATAATACTTTTTTGGGTAGCAGAAACAGATCGTATAACCGTAACCGAAATACAGGGAAAATTTCTATTAAACCACTGAGGCCATTTAGTGGACTTCTTGGAAAATGGATTCTTAGATGTAGAAACTATGTAGAGGCAAGGTTCATAAAACCTAAGAATTTGGCTGGTAGAAATCGGTGCGAGCTCGAAGTTGTCAGCCAGGAATTTGAAGATCGACTCTACCTCTTCCACCTCTGAATAGCTGAGTAGCTTTTTGTACATATTTGATTATTGCCTGCACATTGCTCAGTTTTCCATATTAGATAGAGGTTTGTGATAGTGCCTAGAGCTGTAGTATTATCAATATTTGTACTTCAAATTAAACAACTTTTATATACAGATATTGTAACAATAATTTCACATAAAACTTTCTGAGATCCATTCAAGCATTACGTATACTTAACTTAAAATATTTTCGACCTTCAGTAATACGATCTTATACTGCTCTCTTTTGCAACAAGAAAAAAGTGCTACATAAGTGCGCTTTCGCGTGGCTAAACACACTTACGCAACGCCAAATGAGCATGTGTGTTTTGTGACTACAATAGGTTTTTTTTGGCTTTAAACTTGTGTAACCATTCCAGTCTTATATGCTGTTTACACTAGACCTGCGTTGAGGGCAACAAGCTACTTTTTCCATGAAAATATTATAGGGGCCTAGTGATGACAAAAAGTTGAGTTTCGTTTGGATGCAGTTGCGTGTATTCGTTACTCGATAAGTGTTGCGCATTTCTGCCTATCGTTCGACTATTTCCACAACAAAACGAACAACTTTCAAACTTTGTCGGAAAACAATACAGAAGGTAATCGTTTTCCCGTTTTTTTTTTACTTTAATCATCGCTATATGGGGGTTGGTCGTTTTTCCAAACATTGACCAGGTACGAATATCAATTTTGGTAATACACAATTTGTTTAATCCAACTATCTGCTATTGTTCGCTACAATAACGAGTAGTTTACACTTTAATGTTCGTTGTAATAGGAGATTGATGGTCATTGACCATTTTTCGATGATGTGTCTTAATTATACTTCGATGTAGTTCACAAATTAATTTTTAGGTTAAAACCGGAAGAACATGAGCCCTCCCTCGAACGATCAGCTCGAAGCTTTCAGAGCGATAATTTGTGATTACGGCTCAAAATAAACGTAAGTAAGTGTTTTGCTGAATTCCTAGAACTAACTTTAAAGCCATTGTAGGTATTAAATTGCAAAACCCATCTCAGATACTTATATTTAGGTGGATGGGGAACAAGGACATACCTCTTTAGATTCGCGATGAGCACATTCAGCCGTTGTACAGTTTTGCAGATTCATGTCTAGAGGGCTACTTATGCTTTGTTAAGCTGACAAGAGAGAGATCAGAGAGAGATCTCTCTGTTGAAAACCGGTTTTTTGTTGTTTAAAGCAAATTTTATCCGATTGAGAACAACTTTAACTCATTTCAAGAACATTTGTTCTCAAGACTTTTGAGACCATCTTGTTCATATTTTAATTTGAAGGCAATTTATTTTCTGAAGAGGTTTTTTCCTCTGTGTACGGACACTGTTGATGCTGCTCAAGAATATGTATACTTTATGGCGTCGGAAATGATTCCTTCTCCCTGTTACATACTTTTGAACAAACGTTCATAGCAATTCTGTCATGAGGTAACTTCTGCCAACACACTAAGGACAGGCGCAGACAGCTGAAGATTGAATTGGTATCAAAACAGCCTCCTTTTGGTGTTTCGTGTCTTGTTTTAGAAAAGTTTGGACAAAATATAACTTAAATACCTAGCCTGCCTAAAAAGTTCACGTTTTCAACTAAAAAGGTCACTAACATAAAAGCGTGGCACTATAAACCTAAATAGTTTCATTAAAAACAACATCCCCGTCTGATTGCTTTGGGCAATTCAACAATTCCTGTGTTGTTGAATCGAAAGAATTTCCCCCAAACAAGGCGATAACTAGCGACACACACTCAAAGCCTCGGTTTTTGGCGTTTGCTGCTGATGGTGGATTTTGCTATAAGCCTGCATTTGGGATTCCCAAGCGTTCATAGCAATTCTGTCATGAGGTAACTTCTGCCAACACACTAAAGACAGGCGCAGACAGCTGAAGATTTCGTTGTTAATTTTTGGTTTACTGCTTCGTCAGTAAAAGTTACCATTAAAATAGTAAAATTACCGTGAATTTAAATTAAATATGAGCGAATTCGAACTTGGGAATTAGAAGTGGTCTCATTTATGCGATGTGCAAGAATTTATTGGTAGGCACATTCAATACAAGTAAGATTTATGACCCGTTGCCGAAAGGCGCGAGCGGCAGCCGAGCCAGTTGAGATGATGGGGGCACCGAGATCAAGTCACCCCAGATTAAGAAAATTTGGTATAAAATTATTAATAATTCGATGTTTTTTAGAATTAGTACATTGGTATTTGCACTGTAGTGCTGTATTACATAGAAAACAATGGTAAAATAACTATTTTTATTGGTTGGAGCATTTTCAACTGTCATTTTTGGTTGAAATCTACTGTGCTACCGTAATCATTATGTTATGAGTTAAGCCACTTAAATGTAGCTGACGGTTAGGTTCAACCCACGATTATGGGTTGGAGCATTTTAACAACAGAATTGGTTAAATTTACCGACAAAATTTTTTCTGCGTAAGTTTTGTTTCGCGGGCCGGTATTTGTAGTTATTGAAGCTAAGGGTTTGGATCAAATCTGGATTCATAGACTGTTACCAAGCTATCTAAGCCGTCAATCAGTAGTCCAATAGACCACATATTGTAAACATTTATAGATTAGAGTTGTTGGTTAGCGACCTTTCTAATTGTAGAATGTGATGCTTGCCGGCTCGAGGTCAAGGGGCAAGCATCATTTATAGATTTTCTAAAAAGATTTTCGAAAGTGTCTGGTCTTTCAGCCTTGCTTTCTTTTTATTTTGTTCTCGAAATTGCCATATAATCAAACAAGTCTGTACTAAAATAATTTTTTACCCGGTTACAATATTAAGAAAGTTATAGAAGTTCGTAAGGAGACTATGATTGTTTGAACTGAACGGTTTTGCAGCGTTCGTTTTAATACTAAAGTATCAATACTCACCTTAATCCTACCAGTGCCCAGTCTCCGTTTGGCCAATGAAGCCGCCTTATGTGACTCGTATTCGAGAAAGCAGAAGCCGCGATTCTTTTTCTTATCATCTGGCGAACTGTATATGATGACCTCGTAAAGACCAGCTACAGAATGTGGATGTATTACGGAATACAAAAGTAAAATATTGATATAAGTCAGAGTTAAAATCCATAGAGTTTGGTTAAAAGATAGTGGTTATATATGATTTGAAATGGTTGCATTGGTTTTATTAAGAGAAGAAACAAGAAATACAACAAAAAAGTATTTGTTTTTTTTTTTTGTGGTAGGGGGTGGTCTTTGTTAGGGGCAAGAGTGTAAGTGTGTGTGTGTGTGTGTGTGCACTTCCTAACTTAAATGGAAGACGTGTTTACAGAGAAATGTACAAAATTTTACATGACGAGCGGGCTCTGTGCATTTGTTATGTAAAATAATGCCAATTTCTCTGGATTTTGAAAACCAATGCCAACAATTGCTGCTTTTCGTTATCGTTGTATAAAAAAAAGAGAAAATAACTTTTCAAATATTTTTGAACAATTCAATGCGCGCTGAGCTCGACATTGTAAGTGTATGTGTGTGGGGTGTGTGTATGAGCCGGGTATATAAAACAAAATCACACCAAGAGGAGTATTTATATAATATATGTAGATATCTATATATTGTGAAATGAAACACACATTTAGAAAACATTTACAAAAAATAAACTGCAATTCTGTGGTTCTTGTTGATTTCGTGGTACACATTGAGCTTTGAGTTCGGTATAGAATATCTATACCCAGAAGCGTCATCTTTTGCAAACAATTTTGCAACAAGTTTGCATGAGATGTCGCTTCTAGGTAGTGTTCTTTGTCGGTGGACACACTCAGGGTAAGACGTACAAAGACATAGATAATATAGTTAGAGCGAAAGTTAGAAAGATAGGCAGAGAGTGAGAGACAGAGAGAGAGAGAGAGAGAATTTTTGTAACTCTGAGCTGGTTTGTGTACACTGAGAAAAAGGCAACAAAAACACAAATGGTAGTGGGTGAAGGAGGGTGGGAAGGAACATGGACTTCAATTGATTTGGAATTTGGGCTATTGATTTAGGGGAGTAGGTAGCGCGTGTTTATATATATATATAGATAGAGAAAGAGATAGAGAGAGTAGAATGGGGTTTACACACGTTTTACACAAAATTGTTGGTTTTTCTCCAGTCATTACCATGTAATAGTTAAAGTATATATATATTTCGTAACGTGATAGGCCAGAACAATGCAATTTCAGTAGGCGAATTGTTGTTTTTGAGAATCGTTTGTTGGGATTGTGTGCGCTTTTTTTTTTACTAAAACAAAAACTATGTTTGTCGGTCTTTTGGTTTTTCAAAAATATTCAAAATGTTGTTTTAAAATGTTTCAGTTTTGGCGAATTGTTTAGCTACAGGTTTTCAATGTGACAATTAATTTTTTGTTGTATTTACTAACAAATTTTAAGGGAGGGGAGAGAGCAAGAGAGAGACATAGAAAATGACGGTGAGTGAGTAAGAGGTTAAAATTTCATTTTCAATTTGAAAGAATTTTAAAAGCGAAATTTGCAAAACAAAAATCCAATTGTAGCTGCTTCCATTCTTTGCAAGTATCGCCCCTAAAAACATATATATTTTGGCCAATTTTTGAAACCAATTAGGGAATGGTAGTTGGTTGGTGGTGCTGTGGCTGGGCTGGGCTGGGGCTGGGGGTTCAATGATTTAGCAAATAGATTTTGTTTTGGGGGAGTCTTTTGCTTTGGTTTTGGTTTTTTTTAGATCACTTACGTGCATGTTTAGAAAATTCCTCAATTAATTCGTCGCGATCTCTATTCTTAGGTATATTGCCGACAAAAAGCCGGTGATTGTTAAATGATATCGTAACACCAATCTTTTTGCCTTTCCGAATTTCAAAATCATTTAGCTGCAATTGTTTAAAAGTTCACACAAAACAAAAGAAAAATTTTGATTTGCTATGAAAGATTTGTTTTTCCATTTGATACTGCGATTTGATTTTGGTTTGGGGTGTGTGTATTTTGGGGTGTGTTGTGTGTGCATGAAAGTGTGGACTTAAAAATGTTTTAAAAACTAGACTTAGTTTTAGTAGTCATAAATGTAGTAATTTTTAGAGTATTTTGCGTGCCAAATTATAAAATTATGATAAAATAATGGATTTTTTTCGATTGAACCAAGAGTCATAATATTAATTCCAAAAAGTCACTTCCTTCGAGATCATATTTTGTGTGCTGAATCAATGTTTGTCTTACCTTTGATTTGAATTTCGAGCATGACTTTTTAGCTTCAACATTGCGTATTCTTAATATTTGACTATCTGTTATAAGGTTTTGAAAAAAAATAGCTATTGTGTTGTCAACTACAACTATTGCTTGGACTACAGAATAGATTTAATTGAATTGAAAATGAAATAGCCATTTACAAAAACAGAGTAATTGTACACCTTTAATGAGTACTGTTGTAAGTTTGAATTTGTGCTGATATATTAAGATATATTCCTTAACTTTATCCTAAACTAAAAATGTGTGTGTAAAGACACATCTTTGTATATAAATGTTGTGCGTTCGTCACAAGGGTGGTGCTTCACATAATGTTGCATATAAAGCGGCACTCACCGGATGGTAGACGCTTTCAAGTACCTGACCCTTGTCTAACCTTAAATTAATCTAATGTTACAAATGACATAACTATGACTGCATTTTGTGTTTCTGATATGTCACGCAACGTTAGGATCTTGGTCGAGTTTCATGTTCAAGTTTGTACAGTATTCCTCTACATTTTGACTGATCCTTCCTAGAGTTTTATTACTTGGACCGCGATTGAAGTGGCATTTCACTTGAAAAAATAGTGATTCAGACTACGAAACCATCTCCTTTCAGAGCGGGCAAACAAACGAAACTTTTAACGAAACGTTCGCGAAAGCTAAGAAACTATTTATATGTTTTGTAGCTGTTACTATAGTCAGGGAAAACGAAACCACTAACTTTATATTGCCGAAGAGCGCAAACGAAACGGTTGGAATATTGTTCTGCCGACAGCTGCACTGCCTTGGAACGTTTCGGAATGAAACGTATAGTAAGAAATCGTTTGCGTAATGATCGGCTTTTAGTTCTAATTCAGCTGCTGAATTGAAGAAATGAAATAAAAGCAAACGAAAATAACAAAGCTGAGAGAAACAAAGAAGTAAGCAACAGAAAAAAAAAACAACTAAGTGTATACAAATTGAGCAGCAAACGTTTCCGAACTATTCGCGCTAGTTCCATATCGTTCCGATTCCCTTTGTCCGCAAATCAAGATGAGCGCATTTCGCTTTACGTTTAGTTTGCTCTCACGAACGCAAACTGAACAGAACTCATTTTTTTTACAGTTACATTTTCTCGGGTTTTGTTAGTATTTCTCTCTGTGCAAAGAAAGTAACGAAACGATTCAGAAACGTTTCGTTTTGTTAGTTTGCCCGCCCTGTCTCCTTTTACTTTCAGCACTTGCGAATTAAAAAGTTTGTACTTTTTTTTAGCGCAAACTTACTCACAAATAGGAACATTTTTGTTCCTAACAAAAATTTCAATATGCATTAAACAGCTCTTATATGAATCCGAATCAGAGTAAACCGGTAGCCAGTTTAAACCAGGGCTTCAAACCTCTGTATTTTTTGAAAAGGTTCCGACCGTCGGTTCGAACACCTGTGTAAGGTATGAGGTTCGGCCCCAAGTCCTAAGGTTACGGTTGGAAGCTTGGTTCTTTGATTCTTAGACCTTACGAAGCTACAAAACCAGAATGAACATTATTCATTTAAGCTACACACGCCTGCTTCTGTTGTCGATTGTTAAATGTTCCCGCTTCCCTAACCCGACTGTGTATCAGATTTTAACTTCAAAACTCCATTTATCTTCATCTTCATTTTGACCATCTTGATGGTAAAAAGATTGTGCCAAATTTTCTCTTGACAACTCATTATCAATCGAAATCGAGAACGAGAACAGGCCCGATTATTCATTAATTCGCTAAACATCAAACATCATCCTTCAAAATGAACGCTAGTTAGAAATGAAGATGACTTTAGCAGATGTTTGTAACAGAGTTCAAGGATGTTTTTTGGCCTAAAAAGTGAGAAAATTTCCTCTACTGTGCAGACGGAAGTGAACATTAATTTCTCGCTACACTTTGGAACGGAGATACCCGCGAAATACACGAAAAATAAAAAAAATAATTTGAGTTGGTCTGGAGTTGACGCGAGAAATTGTCATATTAATAAGAGCTACCATCCGTCGTCAACTGAGTTTCCGTATAGAATTCGCACACACACATATAGAATTTCAATATCCAAATGTTAATGTAAAAAAACATAATGGATTCGTGTTGTATTCAACTAAAAGTTAATTTTAAAAAAGCTGAAGGTTTAATGTCGTGAAAACATTGCCTTTACCCAAGCAGCATTTAACTTCTCTACATGCGGCGTTAACTTCTTCTATTTCTAGATGTTGCATGCAGTTTTTCTGCACGCCACGTGTAGTTTTCTGCATTCTATATTTAGCGTGCAAAATTTAGCAGGTCAAAATTCTGTTCGTTTAAGTCGCGAAATCAAAAATGAGTTGGTTAGGAGTTCTCTCGAGAAGTTGTCATAATGAAATCCCAGCGTTACCACCTGACGGCGACCTGTCACGCGGTAGTCTTCCGATAGTCACGCGATCAGCGATTATTATGAAGGTTTGAAATATATGTAAAACATATTTTTCGTAATCACATAGACAAGTGTGTGGCGCGGTGAGAAATGAATGAAAAACCTTTTATTGGAGGAGAAGGTGGCCCTAATTAATTTGATAAACAGCATTATGATAGCGGCTTGACAAAAATAATCTGTAAGAGTCAAGGTGCTGCCCTTGGAAAGGAAGTTAAATATAGAAACTATTGAGTTTAAATATGTAATTCAGAATTTTTTCTATGAGACCATCGCAACGCAGATAAGGCTTCGTTAAACACGTTCGATATGGCTGATGATAAGGACTTTAGCCCAGCACTAAGTGATTCAATTCTGGACGACTGCAATTGTGTATGTCGAACGCATGAGCTGCACAACTTTTCAATGGTCGGACTTGCGACTTCTGTGTCGCCGCAAGTCTTGGACATCTTCAAATCTAACCCGTTCCATTATAAGTACACAACATCGAGATGCTAAGCGCCCAAACAGTCGATTCAGTCTCTTCCAGTAATGCCTCAAATTTTTAAGTGGCCAGAGATGCATATCGCACGATTGACGAATATGTGCAGAGCGCCTTATCGCACGCATCAAGCTTAAAATGTATAATTATTAAAAAGTAAATCATCGTGATTTTTTTGTGTAAGTCTGGGGGGTTTGGTAATATTGAATTTCAATTGATAGTGTTAAATATTTGGCTAATTCAAAAACTAACTTTGTGCCATATTTTAGAAATTATTCAAGCTATGTATGAACTATAAATTTGGTGTTTGGTTTGGTAAAATGGGATATATATAAAAAACTTCTTTAGTTTTTGTTAGCAAGAGGAATGTCAACACAATTCTTAGGACTCGAGTGACGCCGTGTATATCATAGAATTTATGGGTCAGTCAGATTGTCAATGTGTAGGGCACACTCACTACCTGGGCTCTTATCCGTTCTTTGTGTATGTCTACGAATATTGCATCCGTTGCTGAAGACTGGAGCAATGCGATAACATGAACGCTACGTTTAGATTTCTAAATTCCTTAAACTGCACCCTAATTTCAATGATGCGAAGAGCTCGAACCAAATTCCGTTTTTATTGCCTTTCTACAGGTTTTTTGCTTAGGTCTAAGTCGTATTTGTTGTAAATGATATTTCATTTTCCATTCACAAAAAAATAAAAGGAAAGATGTATGTCTATTCTAGTCATTTCAAAACCTTTCTATTATGGGGCTATTGTGTGTGAGTATTTATAAAAATATTTAAGAAAAAATGTTTGGTATGCATAATAATTTTGTAAAAAAATTTTAAATAAATTTTCATTTTGTTTTTTTTTTTTTTTTTTTTTTTTTGTTGTACGCAAAGTTAATGACTGGAGAGATTATATAAATAAGTAGATTAGGCGGCATGGATGATAAAAAGAAAAATTCTTCAACGGCATATTCAAGCGTATGACGAAGGCGAATTTGCATGGGCTGTGTGAATGTGGTTTTGTGTGTTGGGGACGGCGGCGCATTTGAAAAGAGTCTCGTGTTGCGGTTCATGGGAGAACACTTTTCGTTATGATTTTCAACAATGGAATGGCAAGATGGATGGTGGATGGCAATGGATGTTGTGTGTGAAGGTGATGTATACATAAAATAAAAAGAAATCCTAGCTAAATCCTAAAACTCAACCAATTTGTTTCCCCCACCCGTAGTGTGTGTTAGCCAATTGGATTTTTGTTTACAATGCCGATTTTGGAGTTGATACCTCTTTTTGTTTTAGCTCCACAGTTGATAATTTAAAATAGTTGTTAATTTTGATTCCATTTACCTGTAAGTTTTGCAAATTCCTCTAAAATTTCATCTTTGCCCTTAGATTTGGGTATATTGCCTACGAAAAGGCGCAGATTCGGTACGCTTATATTTATTTTGAGACACTTGCCGGGTTTTATTTCATGATTATCGAGCTAAATGGTGGGTGGGAAGGTAGAACGTTGTTTTTTTAATACCAATTCAAATGTTAATACAAAATAAATAAATAAAATAATAAACAAATATAATGTAAGGAATCAATTTCGAACTGATTGGGTTGAGGGGGTCGGGGGAAGGGGGAAATACTAACAACAAAAAAATTTATTTACAGTCTTGTTCTTAATTTCACTTTTTAAATAAATAAATGTAGCGAATTCAAAACACTAATATTATGAAGAAGCGGAATTGCACTTACGTAAAAAGAGTCTACTTCCGCAAAAATTTATGCGATTTGAAATCACTACAAACAATTGTTGCGAATTAAAATCACTGAAATTTTAAGTAAGAGGAATACCAGTTACGCCAAAATTATGCGAATTGAAATCACACAAGTTTTACGAAACAAAATTTTAATTACGAAAAAGAATTTACTGCCGCAAAATTTTTTGCGATTTGAAATCACTGAACGAAATATTTTTACAAAAGCGAAATTCAACTTACGCAAAAGTATTTACTTTCGCAAAAAGTTTACTAATTTAAATCGCTAAAATTCAGAGGAAGCGGAATTCAAGTTCAGCAAAAGTTGTGCGAATTAAAATCACACCAACGAAAACATGTTTACTTCCGCAAAAATTTTTGCGTTTTTAAATCACAACCAAATTGTCGAATCAAAATCACTAAAATTTTGAGGAAGTGGAATTCAAGTTACGCAATAGCTGCGCGAATTAAAATCAGGGAAGGGAAGCTTATATACAATAACGCAAAAGTATTTACTTACGCAAAAATTTTGCGATATTGAATTGCAGTTCCGCAAAAGTTTTGCGAATTAAAATCACAATTTTTACAAAAGCGAAATTCCAATTACGCAAAAGAATTTACTTTCGCAAAAATATTGCGAATTTAAATCACAAAAATTTTGACGAAGTGGAATTCAAGTTCCGCAAAAGTTGCGCGAATTAAAATCAGGGAAGGGAAGCTAATATACAATAACGCAAAAGTATATAAGAATTTAAATCTCTAAAATTCTGAGGAAGCGGAGCAGCAATTCCCAACCATTTTTTTAAATGCAGAATTCCACTTACACAAAAGTATTTTGCGATTTGTTTGCAGAAGTGAACTTAGGAACAAGACTGATGGATAATCTGTACTCAAAAATTTAAGCATTACCAATGTCGAGAGTTTCGTTTGTAGTAGAGCGGGCCGCATAAAATTTTTTTTTTGGAAATGTTAAAGGAAATGGTTTATAGTTAGTAGTTAGTTGAGATGATGATCATTTTGCAGAGGATCTCATCAGCGCATCTCATGCTCGCTTAAATAAAACCAGACAGTGAAGGCGTACGTACGCTGCATAGTTGAACTACATAGTATAATAGAAAACTACGTTAAAAGTCAGTCTGATTGTAACAAAAAGAAATATTTAAAATAAATAATAGAAAGTATATTGTGTGTGTGTGTGTGTGTGGGAGTGTTTGGTTTGGGAAAGGAGGCCAAATCTTCTGAGGAAGAGAGAGACAGAGAGAGAGCTCTTTTCAAATTTGCAAATTTCATAATTTTGGTCGATTTCAATGCGCTGGTTTCTATCAATTCATCTATAAAAGACGGGACATGCATATCAAGTTACAGATAGAGTAGGACAGCATGAGATAGATAAAGAGAGAGACAGATAGCGTTAGCAGAGTAAGCCTACTAAAATCATACTATAAGGAGCGTTAAGTTAGCATACTTAAGAAATGAAACGATTTTTTGTTGTTTTGTTTTGTTTGGTCTGAAGCGCCGAATCGGGGAATATAGATTTGGTTGGTTTGGCTGTAAATATTTGAGATCTTAAATTTAGGCGTTTTCATTTGCTGAATTTTCCTACTTTTGTATACAGGGTAATGCATATATATATATTGGTACAATAAGTTAGGTGTAAATATGTGTATGTATGTATATATCAAATATCATAAAAGTTAATAATACGTAAAAAACATTTAAGCACTTTTTTATGGGACTGATTCTGGGTTTTTGGGTGGGGCGCGCCTGAGGCTATAAGTGGGTTTCAATGGTTGGCATAAATACCTGTCGCACTGCATTGACGGCGGCTTCGCGATTTGTGAATGTGACAAATGCATAACCACGATTTGTGCCGGTCATCGGGTCCATCATAAGGCGGAGGTCCCAGATTGTGCCACAGTTCTCGAACAGAGGTATGAGCTCGTCCTCGAACATGTCCTTGGGTATTTTGCCGCAAAACACCTCGCAGCCATTACCCGGAACATTGCCTTCCCAATTTGGTGGCGGACCGCCATATTTGCGTTGACCTAACGGAGAGAGAAGAGTTATTGACACAGCATAGATTTTATTTAACCACACCACTCACCTGTCGTCACATCTAATGTGTAGCCGGTGCGTTCTAGAATCTTTTTGATCTTATCTTCATCTGGACCCTTCACCTGAACCGCCGCCGCAGGCGTGGCAACGCCCTGTTGGCTGGCTCGACTCTTTTGGCGGTAGGTCTTCATCACCCCACACAAATAGGCAGACTTATTTGACACATGTTCCAGATTCGATTCGAGGAACTGACCCAGCACATTCAAGGCACCATCGACGGGAAACTCCTTAAGCGCATCCAGGGCGCGCTCATCCAGCTCGGCATGAGCCAGTTTGCCAGTTTTGTAGATTTCATCCAATTTGCTGGCGACCTGTAATGGAAAGAGAGAGAGATTTAAGAAGCTGATTTGAGGGAAAATGCAAGAATATTGTTGTCAAAAAAGTGAGAAAGTTCTCACGGCAAGAACAATTTTTCATTTCTTCATATCAACGTTTGAGAATATTTCGTTCCTGTTTGTTGTACCTTTGGCTAGAAACTATAATCCTGACCCCCCTCATAACCAGTTTGGTTTAGTTTTTTTAAATATAATTTTTTTTTGTTCAATTCGATGGGCCAATTTCGTTTAATATTTGTGGTTGCTAATGTGGATTGTGTTGGCCGTCATACCTCATTCAAAATAAAACTTCATTTGATTTTAAATTTCCCTCCTACGCGTTTCGGTCGCATTTTTTTGGATTCTGAGCCAATTCATATTTAGTTATTTTTGGTCAGCGTACATCGATAAGGTATTATATAACAACACTTGAGTACCAAGAGCACGAAAAGAGATTTAAGAAAGGAAATGCCTTAATAAGCCCTAAGAAATGCTGTTTTAACATTGATTCAGATTGACATAATAAATAAATGTCCTAAACGTTTACAAGTTGAATTTAATATGAACAATGATACATGGAACTTGACAATCATATGAACGGTTACTAGATCCGGTTTGAGGAAAATCGGAATTGCATAAGCACTTCTCCTTTGTTTCCCTCTGCTCGATTCATCCATCCAGTATTTACAATTGGCAGTTATTTTCAAAAACTCCAAAGAGTTGTTATTCCAGGCTTAACAAGACATTTGGAAATATTTTTCAACGACTACAAACCGCATTTTTACTTTCAGCCCCATTGCGAAGTTGTGAAGTACTGAGAAGTAATGTGAAAAGTAGGAAAAGTAAATTACTTACACAACTGCCCAGAGGCCTTTAGAGTAAATTATATCTATACGTATAAATCTGTATATAATCAACCCACAGCCAAAACTGCTTATCCTACAGATCTAAGATTTGGCAGTGACTTCATTTAGTTATGCCGGCGCGCACTAAGAAAGAAAATTTGGAAAATTTTTCCGCGAAGTGGGTCAAAAAGCCAAAGAAAAGTTTGTATGGAGCTAAGCTGTTTTGCTAAGAACGCGAGAGAGAGGGAGCATGGAAGGGATCGACTGACACTCACACAAATTAGGTTTGTGTGTATAACAGGGTTCCCCAAGCAGAGAGCGCGAAAACGTGACTGTGTCTCTCTCTAACGCACAATGAAGTTTGACTTCGGCAAGCATTCGGTAAGAATTGGCAAGTAAGTTCGTGCCCCCGGGGCTATCGTTGGGGAACTCTAATGTATAACAAATATGCAATGCATCTCTTGGCTCTCTGAGACAGATGACACCTGCTACATGTGTTAGAATGAGGGGGGAAGGGAAAAAGTGGAGAGCGGTGAAAGATGGAAGGGAGGGTGGTGAAAGAGTGGTGAGCTGGGGAAGAGAATTATAATTGAAGAGTGCTGATGCTGCTGTGACATGCACAGTCTTTATATAATATCGCTAGACCCGAAATTCACTATGTAGTCGTGCGGTAGAGGTATTCTTTCAGCATCCACTTGACTGTCAGGGACTAATATATAATTCCGAAATTTTCGAGCGCCTAGAAAATTTGGTTACGTCCTTTAGGAAGGGATGGGGACAAATGTAAAACACAATTTCTTAAAATTTTAGACGCGCACAAAGTCGCGGCGGGTTCAGCTAATTCTACATTCTATTTTGATTCTTGGACAAATGAAACCAAAACCTTCACCCAATCAAATTTCCGAACCTTAGGCAAATTTAGTTTCGAACCTGCAAACCTGAGATTGCAACCGTACGAGTGCCACAAATTAAATCTTTTTAAAACAGGACAAGGTCGAAATATGTTTAAAAACTTAACGACCTTCCCCACAACCCAGTATTTGGAAAATCATTTAAAAAAAAAATCAAAGAATTAAAAAAGGGATAAATTTAATTAAGACTCGAAAATGAGGCTCAAATTGTGGTTTAAGTACAATAAGCAATTAAAAAAAAATCCACTCAAAAAAGACTCGCAAATGATTGGAAATGAGTCGAAAATAAGTCTAAGCTGTTTAAAAACACGGGGCCATAAACGACTCTTTTCAAAAATAGTCTCAACTAGGGTTATATGCGGAAATGTTGACAAATTCTTCTCACCCACAGCTAACCTTTCTTTTCATAAATTGCATCATCGTAAACAGAGTTGCTCACAGTCTATGCCCTAGGGGCACAGTGTTGTTGTGAATACAAATCATTCTCTCATTTTCTAATTTTTTCATTTTTTTCTTTTGTTATTGCACTTACCTTTTTGTCCAAACCGTATTCCAACAACTTAGGATAATCCTCTGTACGTTCGCCATCACCACGGTCATCGGCTTTCTGATTAATGTCATCTAATAGTTCGCCATTACCTTCCGCCATTTCTGCAATTAAAAAAGAAATAAAAATTGCGAATTTTAGAAAAATGCGTAAATTTCACAACGCACATTTATCTACACGCGAGGTCAATAAACGCCGGAATGTTTTTTTTTTGCTTTTTTTGTTTTGTTTTGATACTCGCTTCATCAAAAAATAGGTCGTATTTGCGAAATAAAATTTCGCAGCTCACGCATCGCACACGCACCCAACGCACAAGAAAGAGGGAGCAATGGATGGTGAGAGAGTGTGGGTACTAGACAACAAAGTGCCAAAAAGTTCATCGACTCCAAACAAAACGCACAAATGACGCGTCGCGACGCCGATCTAGAGCGGGTGAGAGTCGAAAACGCACAAAATGCGTAAGGTGAGAGAGAAGAGAAGGCATAGCAACAAATTTGGTATTGTGGACAAACATAAACAACAAATGAAGAAGAGGCGGCGGCGTTTTTGGTGCGTGCCTCGTTGAGTATACGCAACGTTGTTCCGCTAGCTGGCAGAGGCAACGATGACGCAGCAATCACCGTGACGAAGTCAACGATTATTAATTTAAGTACGTGCTTACATACAAATGTATTTATGTGTTTGCATTAATCACTTGGCACGAGGCATGAGAAAACTAAATGAATAAATTATCGATGGCAATTGCTTAGAACTCTTGTTCCCAGAGCAAAATGTATGTATAGCAAAACATTCGTTCTGTCCAGATACGGCTTCAAGTATTTTATCGTTTGTTTGCGAAATAATAGTCCTTATCTAGAGTACGACTTGGTAATAAACTTGATTTGTTTCTGCGATTTTTCTATTACGATAGAATGCAGAAAATATCAAAATGTTTATTACCAAAAACATTTGGTTTTAAATTAACTTCATTTGGAACCACTCCTTTAAGGTATAACGGAGTTAAATCTGTAGTAAATTCCATAACTCTCATTAAAAATGAGTGAATTTCGGAATTTGTACGAACAAACTTGCAGATGCACACATGTTCGCCGCTGAGTTTAATTCAATCAAGCCAATCCAATGTGGGCGCTTGTTCGTTTGGATCAATAACGCTATGTCACAAAATTTCAAAAGTTTTTGTAGCCGGCACTTTAAGCAATTGATCCTTATGTAAAATTTCACGCGAATTCAAATCTGCTCTCAGATATGTCAAAAGCAGAACGGTTTTTGAGATATCGCTAAATTTTTATTTTAGTGTTTTGAAAAAGGTAGGTCTACTAAAATGCCATTTTCTCTGGTTTTAGTCCACCGATATGTATAAACTGATAATAATAACTCTAAAAAAGAGGTATGTTTATTATTGTGAATATAGCGTTTATTTTTCATCCGATTTTGATGACCAAGGGCAAAAAATGTTTGCAAGAGATTACCCCGTCCTGTCAATATCTGAGACTTGAGCACTTTTTATGGTAACGTTGAAAAAAACTTAATGAAAGGCAGCGAAAAATTAAAAAATTATCAAAATTTTTTCAAAAATCCAAGTTTGAAGTGCTATAACTTCGTCATTCATGATTGGATTTTAAACAATTGTAGTTTGTTTAAGAAATAATTTTATTATCTTTAATTTTTGTTCCACTTTATACATATCGGTGGACTAAAACCAGAGAAAATGGCATTTTAGTAGACCTACCTTTTTTCAAAACACTAAAATGGAAAATTTAGCGATATCTCAAGAACGGTTCTACTTTTGACATATCTGAGAGCAGATTTGAATTCAGCGTGAAATTTTACATAAGAATCAACTATTTAGAAGCCGGGATCAAAAAATTGTTGCATAGTGTAATGGTTGAGCGAGAATCACCTCGTAAGATTAAATAGGCTGAGCTGCTAACGGAGATGGAAAAGAGAAAGACGGTTGGCCAAATGGAAAGCGCAAACAAATTAGCTAGTGTTGGTCAGGTCAGTCTATTTACTGGCAAACATGTTCAATCAGCCGTCTCTCGCTAAACCGCCAGATGCGTTTGCCGGTACGAAAATGACTTTATTCAACGTTGAGTTTTGTTGATTGTTTAATTGTGAGTAGCCGGTCAAGATAAAAATAATTTTTGCAGTTTTCTGATAGATGTCGACAATCTTGACGTTTGATTGCCATACCAACAAGCTCTTGGTATGTTTGAATGCTTCTTCCGCTATAACTATAGAGTTCATCATATTATACAGTCTAAATTTTCTGATTCTTATTTTTCAGCAGCTTTCGGATTTGACTAAAATAAAAATTACATAAAATTCAAAAAAATGTATGAAGTCATTATTTGAGTCGATTGAACGATATAGATAATTTAATGTTTAAAGATGATTTAATGTAAATTTTGACCGCGGCTGCGGCTCACATGGTCCAGTTTTGGCCTACTCTTTTCATCATATCGGCCAATATGTTACTACTAACTTCTTTAATATTGCCTTCCAGTAGGTCAACTGCATAGTGCTTGTCGCTATAGTCTGAAGGCATTATAACGCACAATCTAGGCGGCCAATAAACCCACCCCCAACATAAATTAAACTGCTGCTAAACTCGCCTCTTAATTGGGACATTGTTTCACGTAATGTGTGCCATGTGGCACCGTCTTGTTGAAACCACTTGTCAGCCAAGTCCAGCTCTTTTATTTGGTAGCACTCTCCTTCGACAGTAACGTTCCTCTGTAGGTCATCTTTAAAAAAGTACGGTCCAATGATGCCTCCAGCGCATTATCCAAAACAAACAGTGCATTTTTCGTAATGCACTGGCAGTTCTTGCAGTGCTTCTGGCTGGTCTTCACACCAAATACGGCAAGAAATGAGTTTCGTCGCTGAACACAATTTTCCGATAAAAAAGTGGATCTTAAACTCAACTCGTTCGGCTTCAATTCTTGCACCAGCTGTATTTTACAAGGTTTTAATTTTCCACGTAGTGGATTGAAAGCGGCCCAATTGCTGCGAACGGCGCCGAATCGATAATTCACACTGGACTAAGAACACTGGAGAATACAGCTGCAATATTTCCCTCTGTCTGCACTCTACTTATGCGTTTTGTTGGTTTAATGTCCAATAATGTACATTTGGTGCGAAATTTAGACAAAAGACCCCGAATAGCCGCGTCAGAAGGACGCCTGAAATGAGCATAGAATGGAAGAAGTACACGATGCACTTTCTTAATAAAAATTCGATTCATGGTTAAACTATCGACCAAACTGAACATGTTTGACAGTAACACATGTGACACGAAAACAGCTGATCTGGCGGAAACAGTATTGCCAAAAAGAAAGTTGTTAATCAATCAGCCTTTAGATCGTTTTATCGATTCAAAGATAGTTTTCATCTTTTTTGTTTTATGTATTTTTTCTATAATCAAACAGTACCATTCGGTTTTGGTATTCGAAAATTGACTAAATTTTGCTAAATGGTTAGTTCGGTTAGTTCTAAAAAGGGAAGGGATTATGCTCGGAATCTGGATGTTTCCATCTAGTTCGCCTGCACTTGCGTCTAACTTACGGGCAAATTAAATATTTATGTCCGGCAAGAAACACATGTGCATTGTCGCCCCATTCGCTAGTTAAGCAAAAGTAGCACCACACACACACACACACACACACTCATAATGAAAATGCAAATTTTCCGTAGTTGCCAAGTGACAAGCACGCACACACAACCACACACACACATGCATGCATAGAAATCTATCTAAGCAGTCAAACGTCAACTAAAGTATTATCAGCAAGCAAATGCTTTTATGAATTTCGTTTCTTGATGTGTACGACCAGAATATGTACATACAAATGCGATATATACAAACATATGTGCAAACATATGTATGTGTTTGAATGAACACGAATGAAACGTCAAGCCCCAAACTAACCGAAAGCGATAATTGCGTAACATTGTGCAAAATATATAAAAGTGAGGGCGGGCGGTGGGGCGCGACCAGATCAACTTGTGAGCGAGTCGCGCAGCACATAGCTTTTTTTGTTTGTTGCTCTTGCCCTAATCTTGCTTGGCTCTCTCTCTCTCCCAATCGTGTGATTCTCTTTGTTCGCTTTGCTGACATTGAAATTCTTTTCTAGCTTCACATGTGTGTTTTATACATACACATACATTTGATATGTTATACTCACTTAGACCCCGGATCAAAGGACGACTCTCATAGAATCTGGTGGCGGTTCCACCGACCGGCGAAGCGTTGGCAAGCATCACGAATAAAATTCAAAATAACCAAAACAAAAAAAAACCAAATTGCAAATTTTCTCGTTGACTTGAAATTTCGCGTTTGTTCAATTTGATTTTAATGATTTTTTTTTATTTCCGAAATGTTTCGACAGACGTCTAAATTTTCACAAATGAATTAGAAACAAATTTGAGAGTTCACAACCAGCCGACACAGGAAAATTCCAAATAATGCCGAGTCAGGATATTGACATGTAGTAGGAAATATGGCAGAGCCTACTCTATGCCCGATAAGTTTTCGATTAGTGAATTTAATGACAACTGCAGCAGCAGCAGCAGTTGGAGTTGCCAACATTATCATTGAAATGCATAACAATAACCGGAACCAGTCAACCAGTAAAGGCCCCCCGTTGGGCCCCGGCCCTATTCAAAATTGGCTGGGCGTGAAACACACACACTGTTTGCTGGTTTGTTTGTGTGCGGTTGGCCAAAGTGTTGGGTGCAGACGAAACCGCGGGCTAGTGGGAGAGGGAAGGTGTGGATAGGATATAGCATTGGAATGAACTCACAGCAGACAGATACGTATGAGCTAGCTGCTACTCAAAGAAAATTTAAATTGCCAACTTTGATTTGACTTGGCTAAAAAATTGCACTTACCGCAAACCATTTATGAAATGACAAATTGCGGTTTTACTTTACTTTGATACGGATCCATTAACCCTTATATACCAGCTAGCTAAGAGTCAAAAGAAGATTACCCTTTTTGAAAACTATAAGCTGGTATCGGCAAACCGGAGGCTAAAAATCCTCAGGAAACCTCTGAACTACACAGATAAAAAAGATTAATCTTGATATGGGCATTTCCAAAAAAAGGTCCACCACGGCCAAAAAAGTTAAAGTGGTTAAAAACAGTATACTTGATCGAATTTTCATAGGGAAACAATCAAATTCAACTAATGTTAGCTAATCTTACATTTACTAATAACCCAATTGGATATATTCGTTTTCACGGCCGTGCTAGATCGATTTTTCTCATTTTGACATTAAATTTGCTTAATTTTTTGCAAAAAAGTGACTACAGATTACATGTACTTTCGCTATCTAAAATCTTTCTGATGGTAAAAAGGGCTATACAAGAATGCATAAGAAACCATGAGAAACTATGCCAATGCAATAAACTGTAAGTTTTTGCTTCGCATTATAGCAGAAACTACATAAATATGGTGATGGAAAAAAATGTCACGTTCGACATGTCACGTATCGACAGAGATAAATATTTTTTTCCCTAAAAATGTACTCAAGATTTTTAAATCAAATAATATACATTTCAAAGAACTATTGATTCATAAGATATTAAAACTATTTGGGTTTAGTTATTGTGTTAGGTTTCGCTAAACTTTGTCTTTATATAGCTGCTCGCGAAAACCACTTCTGTTTTTGTCACGTTCGAATAGCTTCCCATTTTGTCATTATTTTGGAAACCGAATTTCATTTGATACAAACTTTAACACTAATTAAAGTGCTTGCTAAGAGCTATATTATACAGT
This sequence comes from Lordiphosa stackelbergi, assembly GCA_018904235.1. Taxonomy (NCBI): domain Eukaryota; kingdom Metazoa; phylum Arthropoda; class Insecta; order Diptera; family Drosophilidae; genus Lordiphosa; species Lordiphosa stackelbergi. Next base: position 82,211 of record JAEIFU010000334.1, read on the forward strand.
AAAAAACGAATTAAAAATTCGATCTATTTTGACTTTTTTCATTTTCAAAGTGTACGACGGTCACGGTTCGACAGAATGGAAATGCCCATATACATTTTTTTTACGATTTTCAGCTCAATTCAGATATTAAAACTATCCAGTCCAAAAGAAACATCAACAAAAAAAGTAGGGTTACCAGAAATATTATTGAAATAATATTTTTGTTACAAAAATACAATATATTTTTTAATGTAAAATAGTTTTCGGATATCGAATTTATTATTGTTATAATTTTATGTAGCTAAGGTTTCCTGAGGGCATTCTTTTGGATATTAGTGCGCTCCAAATTCAAACGCTCAAATTTTTTTTTTAACTATTAGGGGGTATTTAAAACATCGTGTAAAACTTTCAAGCCGATCCGATTATATATTTTACAATAATAAACAAAATCAATTTTGTTACAAACCTCGAAATAAACAAAATTTTCATCCACATTCGTGTTTTGAAAAATTCCATTAGGGCAGAGTCCGTCACGTTTCTCTATTCTGTACTGCTCTCTTTTGCAACAACAAACAAGTGCTAACTGAGAGCGCTCCTCTCTATTGCAACAACAAACTAGTGTTAAATAGAGACCCGACCCGCTCACGTACAGCGCTTCGCGTGGCTAAACACACTCTCAGAGTTGGTAAAAGATAAAGGTTTTAGTTCAAGTCCCACAATTTGGAAAAAGTCATATGTCCCTCAGTTTTGTAGATAGATGACTTGCACCTTCTTGAGATAGTAATAAGAGTTATTTATCGATTTGCCGATAAACATCGAATGAATGGTTCTCAAATTTTAAGCGTAGTATACACTTCCACCAAAGACTTGCCGAAACAAAACACTCCATATAAAAAAAACTCACAAATATTTAATGTGCCAAAGCCCTTTGGCAGTCCACACTTCCAACAAAAACGTCTCAATTAAATACCGATAAAATACTAGATCCGTATTTTCTGTATTTTTATCGATAGCTCCCTGAATAATTAATTTTAATTATTTCAAGAGGTATCGCACATTGTCGATACACAAATATGCGTAATCGGGTGAAATTTGAATAATTTTTCCATCAATGATTGAGCGCAATTTTTAAAGCAAGCTACCAAACAACGTGACACTTAAACCAAATTCAAACTGGGTAATAATTATGAATTTAATCATTACTAAAATGTCTTATCTGCTCATCAGATCCGTAGCCAGGGTTGAGCCGTAAAGAACGCATGTTAGTCATTCGTATTTACTGATTGTGAAACTTTTAGTTTAAAATTAAACCAAAAACAGAGCTCTACTAGGCAATGTGACCATTTTATATGCATACATCTTTAAATTTGGTCACACTGTCCAAAAACAAAAGAATTGTTACTTTTGGTATTTTTGTTTTGGCAGGTCTTTGGTGGAAGCCAGTTTAAATCAGCGATTGTCAACGAGAGCGAGGCCAAAAAGGGAGTGTATTGGTGTACGAAAATAATGCACCGCAAACCAGCTTCGATCTGATTGCATCTTGGCCTCCGCTTCGGGTTGGGTTTCCCAAATTAAAATTTTTTTGTAAATCTTTTCCTTTATTTTTTTTTTTTTTTTTTTTTTTTTTTTTTTTTTTTTTTTTTTTTTTTTTTTTTTTTTTTTTTTTTTTTTTTTTTTTTTTTTTTTTTTTTTTATTAATATTTTTTTTTTTTTTTTTTTTTTTTTTTTTTTTCTCTATTATCTCTTTGCGGTCTGCGCACTAACAAAAAAAAACATGCACGCTTGCTCTCTCTTTGAGCAGAACACTTCGTTTCGCTTTGTTTTGGTTTTCAGTTGACTGCTGTCAGTTGAGCTTTCCTCTGTTGCTCATTCAATAAAAACTTATAGAGAGCGATCCGACTGAGCGCTCGCACATTAACAGTCAGCAGATGAGCAAAAAAATGAAAAGCTCAGCGTAAACGCTCTTTTTACATACAAATATAAAAGACTTTTTTTTCGCTCGCGTTCAAATGGTCTGCGAATGAGCAGAGCAAAAGGGCAACAATAAAATTGGTTGTTCTCTGAGCTTAGACCGATTTATTTAAGAGACGACGTGAACGGTTCATCACTGACTCTTTGCTCAAAGGGTTCGTATATAACAGTTAATTTTGGACAACGAAAAACGGTCAACAGTTATTTGCGAGCTCTGGTAAATAGCGAAATGTCTTCGGCCTTTGAGGGCATCCAATGACTATCCCTGGTTTAAATATTTGATAATCAAGTGAACCAATATCTTATCTTTCCCCTCTGACTAACAATTATCGATACATTTTAGGGTTACCTCTTAAAAAGCAGCCCTGCCATCTTAAAGTTGGCAACTCCTTTTCAACCACTTACTGAATGACTTTCAGGTGGCCCATACAGCAAACTGCATTCACTTGGCTTTTTTTGTGGTTGACTCTGTCATCATTTTTTATGAATGTTTGCCATGGCAGGGCATGCCATATTTACTCTGCCCCGTATGTATGGCAACTTTACTTTACATAAAAAAACAAACAAAAAAAAAACCGCAGCAATTTTCATGCTAAAGAACTTGGCGTTTGTTTTTATTTTGTGCCTAGGCCGACGCCGCCGCCGCCGCTTGGTAACTACCTCAATAAATTTTATGTTGACGCCGGGGCGATATGTGCAAACATATACATACCAACTCTTACGTATACATATCCCTGCACTTGTCATGTTTTTATTTTTTTTGCACCCTCAACAACCGCCGGCAGTTTGAGCATGCCCACCCCATTTACCAGGGGGTGGTTTTCCGGCCCTGCCAAGAGATAATGCCTGGTGTAAGGTTAGTAAATCAGCGATATGACAAATCGCCTAGCCAGGGCTCGCTCTCAAAACGAGAAAATCAAAAATAGCTGATAAAGCCAAATAAATCGTTTTTCCACACTTGCAGACAAAGCGACGCCATTGAGAAAGTCTGAGGCTAGAATTACACTGCAATGTCCCAGACGAAGCCAGACAGAAGCAGCAAACTAACTTGGGGTGTTGGGCTAAAGAGCAGCATGGCTATTCAAATGTTATTGCCACGGACAACAAGCGACAACAATGGGGGGCAGAAAAGTGCAAGAATGAGGTTGTTATTATTGATTTTCTTCAACCCTTCTCTTCAGCAGATGAGGAGTGCCATAAGCCGACTTAAGGAACAAAAATAACTAAGAAACTGCAGACATGCCAGGCCACACTTGGATGGTCAGAGGAGAGGTTGAAACGGAAGTGTGGCAAAATGCTTGTTGTAATTTATAGCCAAGAAGAAATGGAGCAGGCTGGGCAGGTTGGGCAGGGTGGCCAGTTGGCCACATAAGTTCCAGAATTTATGGCATTGCGACAACGTACAAATTCTCGGTAAAGTGCAGGACCCCAGCCAAATGAGAAAGGCTGCACAGGCGAGCGGCGAAGAAGGGAAATGAATTGTAATTTATGCTGAATTTGTGAATTTCACAAAACCAAAATTGAATTCCCATTAGCCAATAGAAGGGTCCATTGTCGAATTATGCAATGTTTGGGCTATTGAGTATACATTTTTCTAATTGAAATTTCAATACAGACAACCTGGTTTGCTTCTTTGTTGTCTGTAGTTGTAAGTGAATCTTAAGCAATATATAAGAACGAGAACGAGGAAATGCTTTAATAGCTAACTCATAAGGCGGAACTTCAGTACTTGATGCTGGTTTGTTGGACTCGGAATGAACTATACATAGTTATTCTCTGAGTTTACGGACTTGCGAAGTAGGTAATTTAGCTTACTTTTTCATATATTTCGTACTGTATACATCAAATGTAACCAGACTTAACAACGAATTTCACCGATATGGTAAGTTCTCTTGAGCCACTTCTATCCATGCTACCAATAATAGATAGTCAAAAGCTAGACTACCGACTTGGAATTATTTTTATACAATTCAAAACGAGAAAGTGCAAGCTATGTTAGTTTAATCTTTTTATGGATTAAAGGTAGAAGAAGGGCGACGTAATATTAAGTGGCATCAATGTGCTTAAAGCAAGGCCTTCAGTCTATTTACATAGACTCCACAAATTTGCTGTCAAGCGCAATATTAATTCTTGGCGATATCTTTACTTTTTTTTTTGTTTCTTTCTTTCTCAATTTTTGTATGAAACTTTAAGTTACTTTGCAAGTCCGTATTGGCTTTAAAGGATAGATTTTACGAAATTGAAAACTTATTTCAATTCGTTATCAACAAACCAATCAGCAGAAGTCCTTGGGGCGTTACTTTGAAGAATATGACAACCATACAACGGATCAGTATCGTACTAGCCTCAAGACTTTAAGACTGAGGAACGAAGTCCTGAATTTCGAGTCGAGTTTCGTGTAAAGCCTAGTACGGAGCGCGTTCGAATTTTCCTTCAAGAAATTTGTCTAATCGGGGGTGCCACAGAAATCTCTAGAGATTTTGCCTACGGTTGGTTTGTAAATCTGTCGAAAAAATCGTTGGTGGCACCGAACTTCAAGAGATTTCACTTTCTTATTAGTTAGAACACCACCATGTTCCAATTGAAGTTCCATCTCGCCAAAAAATTTCCCCTTTTTTAGTTATGGGTTAATATGATGTTCAACTGAAATGTTTTCATTGTGCTAAAATTTAAGGCATTTTCTCCATTAATACAAGGCAAAATTTAAAAATTTGTTGGCGCCAAACATGATGTATAACTTGCAAGAGCTTTGCTAAATCTCCTAACCAAACTCGGGAGGTTTGAAACCAACCAATAGAAATTTCTGTGGCACCTAAGAATTGGAATTCAGTTGAAAGAGGTTTTTGTGGCACCCCCGATAACTCATTTTTGTGGAATGTTGTAAAAGGCAGTGTGACCAGGCAAACTTTAAAAATAACTATACAATTTAAATAAAATGAGGCACAATGCACAACATGGAGGAAGTTGCAATTGAGGTTGCAGGGGCAGCTAATAGCTATTAGTCCAATCATAATTGTTTCATTTCCTTTAGGAACATCATTCAGGGCGAGAAGGATCCCACTCAGGTGAACACATCGCTGCAACGCAATATGGCTCGATTCATGCCTTGGGGCATTGTTTTTCACTGCATTAATTAATGCATTTTTGTTGTCATAACTAAAATTTTTCAGACAATTTTTAGTCTTGCACTCCATTTTTTGTTTTGCCTTCTATTTCAAATTGACAACTGACAAGAAAAAAATGACTGCACAATGACTCTTGAAGAAATATCAGCTGTTCGATACAGTCCACACGGTTCATCGATATGGCTCAAAATTCCTTGTGTGTATTGCTTGGCTTTCCGCGTACCAAACATCAGAACGAGGCAAGAAAAAATTCCTCAAGCATTTTTTTTATATGGAGTTTGACAGCTGAAGGAAAATTCGAACGCCCTCCGTTCTAGGCTTGAACGTTTGAATTTCAAATTTAACTTCATCAAAATATGTGTAAGTTACAAGAAAATCTCTTCTAACTCGATCCCGAAAACTAAAAATTGAATGAATATTTTGTTTCGTTTTTAAGTTGTTGACAATTTTGTAGTTGAAATGAAGCGTTCTTAATTTGGTTTTTAAAAGCAAGGGTAGTAATAAGAATTAACTAAATTGTAAGAGTAGACAAAGTTAGAGAGAGAAATTCGGAATTTTGGATTCAAGTATGAAATTCTGAAAAAAATAGTTTTCGTTCTAGTTTTGAGTGTTTGTATGCGAAAGACAGTGAGTAGAAGTAACAAAAAGGAGAGAGCAAGACAAATTGGAGAAATTCAGATATATTTAATCAAGAAAATTGCTTTGTAACCAGAATTTTCAGAGCAGAGACCTCAAGCGAAGAACAAGAATAGCGCTATACAAGTCCCTTATCATCCCAGTCCTGCAATACGGCGCAGAAGCATGGGCAGTGGATTAGGCGGCGTTGGCGTTTTCAATTTTTTATGTTTTAGGAATTTGAAAGCATTGGCGTTCTCGAGCGAAAGATTCTTCGCAGGATTTATGGACCTTTGAAAGTTGGCGAGGATTTTCGAACTTTACGAGCTCTATGGGGATACTAGTCTGGTCAAGCGCATAAAGCAACAGCGGCTGCGCTGGCTGGGACATGTTACCCGTATGGATGAACAAGCTCCAGAAAAAATAGTCTACAAGAGGAATGCGAAAGAACTGGGACAAGGCAAGGTGGGACGACCAGATGTGGAAAGACATTTCCAAGCTTGGCGTGAAAAACTGAACTCTCTTGGAATACTGGGGAGATGCTGAGAAAATAAACTTTCGCAATCATAACTAGATATTAGATATTCAAAGCGTTGTAGATCAGCGGTGGGCACACAATGGCTCGTTAAACCTATGCTCCTAAGCCTCAAACAAGTGACTCTGCGACGCATAAGATGTAGAGTTGAAAAATGAAGTCCTCAACTGACTGTTGTTGTACCACTCTTTTGTTAGATATTAATGATTTAAAGCAGGGTTTTGTCAAGAAGAGCGAGGCGAACAAATAAAGGTGTGAAATGAGTAAAGAAGAAAAGCTGTTTGCTCTCTTGGCAAAAAACCCTTCGGTCGTGTCGGTGTGAATAGCGAAAGAAGAGAGGACGGAAAATATGACGAAATATTTTCCGACGCTTAGAAATGCAGATAAAAAGCATTTTTTCTGTAACAATTTCATATTATGTATTTTGTATTCAGAAGAGAGGGACCATTTAGGTCAATTACAAATCTCCTTAGTTACACAAGTCATCGTGCTCATTTGGCCTAAACTTTATGGCCTATGCCAGGACACACAGTGTTGTTGTTGTTATTATTATTGTTGTTACCAATTGCAGTGCCAAAATCAGAGATAACATTGCAATAAGTTGCCTGCCTCGTAGAGTTGGAAAAAGTTAAGTAAACATCGTTGCAGTGACTGCTTTTTGTTGCCAAGAAACCAATCAGGCGACTCGTCGACTTTTTGCCTTTTATTTGGTATTTTTGCACAGGCAAACCGCCACGTCACCAGGCAACCGTAAAAAAAAGTTTTCAATATTTGATGCTGTTCACATTTTGTGGCCGCAAAAGTGCAGGGACATGCCCAACGATGCTTGGCCGCATCAACAAATGAAAATGGCGGCCTGCATCCACTTGGGAGTGGATGAGGAGATGGAGGAGGTCGGTCAGTTACGTGTTCTACTGCAATGCGACAAGGGAAGGCACAGTTGTGTATGCACAAACATTGTCTGTAGTGTTCGTTTGCCAAAAAGTACAATGTCGGAGAGCAAAATTACACAAAAGTTGCCGTTGGCTCTGGGCCTAGGGAAGAAGAACATGGCGTGCCGTGCCGTGCCGTTCGTATTTGGCTGCCAAAGATGCAGAAAGAATCCGAAAAAACCAAACGGAAACGGAACTGCTCTTTTGTATGCGCAACGCGCCTCCAGGCCCCTAGTCCTCCACACAAGGCGAATTAGAAGAGTGCCAGCTACAGGCGCCGCTCAATTGCATTGCCAGAGGGTGGGGGAGGTGGGCAAAACGCCGCGCATATCTTGCATTTTTATTTAGCATATTTTATTATTTGCAAAATTAGGCTGCTTCTTGCCTTAACCCGGAGGGGCTGCCTGCTGTGCAAACTGAATATCCTGGCGGTTGGCACCGACTGGTACGACACACGATGGGGGGTCGTCGGGCGCCCCCTCTCTTTCTATGGGGCGACATCCGACACGAAAAGTGCCCTGAAAGTTGCATAAATTGTAAGCAGCACTTGGAAATTATAGGCAAAGAAAAGCAAAATGGAAATTAAATGTCATAATGAATTAAGATCGAGGATAATAAACAAAGCACTGTAAAAAGGAATACAAAAATTCTTCCATTACACACACACAGTCCAATATTTGTGCTGGTATTAGTGTAATGCATAACTAATGGCCTCAGAGTGCGAAAACATTACCTCAACATGCACAATATATGTGTGTGAGAGAAATGTGTGATAAGAAAATGAAGAATAATAAACAGTTTTTTACTACACAGACAAAAAAAAACAGATTCGGATATCAAATCCTTTACTTTCTTATTCTCTTTTTCTTCTGACGATATTCACCAAATGGATATTTTAACATCTAAAAAATGATAATAAAAAATATCAAATATTTTTTTTTCTCTGTGTAGCTATGTCAATAAGCAGAATAGTAGTTTTTGGTGTGAAGATTTATATCATTCGCTAAAAACCACTCAAAGTATAAACTTCAGAAAAAAAACCTATTAAATAATCGAGTATTCCCAACCGAACCGAAACAGTAATGTTCTCAATTTCAATACTTTTTGAAAAGTAACCTCATTTCGCTTCGGTTTCGTTGTTCGTCGTTATCTTGCGTCTTGGTTCATTGGAATAAGAACATTATTTCATTCCCATTCTTCTCTTACGCGCTTCGACGTATGTAAGGTCTTCAACATTTTATTTTCGTTTTCATGTTGCTAATATCGAATGAAAAATCTCTTGTTTTACTTTTTGCAAACCACCGGTCCAAGCGCGAATGGCATTAGATCAGAGGCGGCCATTCACAGCTCATACGAGCCGAAGTCAGTCGTGTTTTTATGCAAACGCGAGTCGAATCGTTGAACACTGCATTGCAAGTAAAAGAGAACAAGAGAGAGCTCTCTTGTTCACCAACACAAGCACAGTTTTTGATCCTCTCCATTTGGCCGCCTCTGCACTAGATACACAAGAGAGAGTCGAAGTAAAACGATCCAAAATGAAACAGTCGGAAAAGAGAGTGTCTGACTTTCACTCTTCGTGTTCGTTTACACTGCCAAAATTTGGAAACATTAAACAAAATAAATTCTTTATAAATCAGTTAAATATTAGAATGCAAATTAAATTTGACTAACAATTTTTAAATTAATCACAGAATTAAGGATAATTCAATTTATGTACATACAATATGTAGAAACTGTACGAGTGCAAGCAACACTTTTAAAAACGTTTTATATCATTTCTTCTGCAAACCGATCAATAATGCTAATTACTTATTATCTTTAGAAGGTATAAACTATCTATTTAAAACTCTGTGGGACCTATGACGTTTTTCGCAAATTGTGGGGGCGGGAGGGGATGTCCTTTTCATCGAAAGGTAAAGAACTTTGTACTTGAATTAAGTACAATCGTTATTAATAGCACGGTAAGAACAAAAATACTTGATTAAAGTATAAAAATACTTATTTAAAGTTCGTTGTTTTTAAATCCCAAAATACTTAATTTAAGACTATTTCGGAATGTATTAAGTTCATTTCGAACTGGAGTACGACCAAAATTTACCAGTCCTTATTAGGGTTGTCGATATTTCTCAAAATATCAATATCGATAATATCAAAAATCAAAATATTCAATATCTATATATCGTTATTTCAAAAGCTTATGAAAACTGAACGTCCTCACCGTCAAATGACCATTTTTAATGGCCGTTTTAGGGTTCGATATTTATAGGCGGAAAAAATCAACAAAGCGTATAGCAAGAACGAAATCTACGAAAAATTCTAAGAAAATTTCACCAAGGGTCCAAAATGAATTCCTAGTCGGTGCAAATCGATCTCAAATATTTAAGATATTTGAGGATTTTGTCTTTTTGAACAGGACTCAAAAAAAAAAAAAATTTTTAAATTTTTATTTATTTTACTTAGAAATCGCACTTCTATGAAGAAATAAATTATAAGAGAAGAAAATCTATGCCAAACAAAATCGACAGTCTTGTTAGTAGTAGTAGTAGTTTTTTCTGACATATCGTTTATAAAAATATAGATAATCGCCTATATCGATACAATAAATATCATATCGGAATAACCCTTATATCGATATATTGATATATCGATGAAACATTGACAACCCTAGTCCTTATGGAATTATCATTCAAAAGTTTTCTCAAACTAGAGTGAATAACAAAACAAGTAAGAAAGTCGGTCAAGCCCGACTATAATATACTCTGTACCCTCTCTCTCTCTCTCACTTTCTTCTCTCTCTCTCTCTCTCTCTAAGATTGTGAGGCGTTGGTTGTGGTTGGTGGGTGGCAGGGAGTGATTCATTTATTTGCTCATAACTCGAGAATCGCTGATCCGATCTTTATCATTTCTTCGGCAAATCGATTTATTTTGCTAATGACTAACTAACTTTAGAAGGTACGAATCATCTATCTACAAAACTGTGGGAGATATGACATTTTTTCAAAATTGCTGGGGCGGGAGGGGGCGTGGCAAAAATTGAAAATAAACTTGATCTGCCTGCAAGTATAAGAAGCATTTGTCCCATACATGTCAAACCTCTATCTCTTACCATCTCTGAGATCTGTTTGTTCATACGGACGGACAGACGGACATGGCTATATCGACTCGGCTGTTGATGCTGATCAAGAATATATGTACTTTATAGCAGCGATGGCCAGCGAGAGCGAGGCCAAAAAGTGAGAGTGTATTAGTGTGCGAAAATAAAGCTCCGTGAATCTGCTTCGACCTAATCGCTTTGAACTCTGTCGAGCGAATGACGCCTTTCTGCTCTTTTGGTCTCAGCTTCAGCAAGCGCTCGGGTCGTGTGCATGTGAATAGCGAAATGTTTTCGGCTCCGGGATGCCACCAAGGGCCATCGCTGCTTTAAAGGGTCGGAAATGATTCCTTCTCTATGTTACATACTTTTGCACAAACTTAATATACTCTATGTACCTTCGGTACAGAGTATAATGAATTTCTCAGTGTATTACGGCTCAGAACCAAAACTGCGTTTCGAAAAGCTACAAGACCCATGTTCGAAACCAAAGCAGGGACTTTAAATCAAGGCTGCAAATCTCTAAAATTTTGCAGAATATTCGGGTCGGGGGTTCGAACCTGTTGTAAAGTCTAAGATTCGGTTCGCGGACCGGTTCCAAGAACTCCCGAACCCAAGGTTCTGGTTCTGGTGTTGAAAATGCTCGTTCAACTGATACCTGAGTTGCTATAACAGCAAGTATAGTTAAGGCAAAATCCTCGTTTTTTTTTACTTTTCAAAAATTAAATACATTTGTTGATGTATATTCTCTTTGACAATTTCGAACCATTTACAGATTTTTCTTTTCTTTCTATTGCTTTCATAAACTTCACCTCTTCACAACCAAACGTAAAGTTTTTTAAAGTTGAAAATTCTCATTAAGAAATTTCTTTTTGAAGCTTCAGCATGTCTTACGCCGTTTTTTTGGTAAGTAGTTAAATAAATTTGAAATATCGGGTCTAAGAATCGAGACATTTAGATAGTAATAAACAATGTTTTTCAGAAGATTTTAGAACAATTGTGAATCCTGCAGCTTTAAAGTAGATTTATAAACTGGCTGCAGAAAATTACATATCTTTATTCAAATGTTTTTAGGTGAAGTTCTTTTAAAGAACTCTGAATGCAACATTTTTAAGAGTAATTAAACGTTTGCACATTTTGAAGGTTGAGTTCCATCGCGACACACAGTCTTATACTGGTTTTTCACTTTTTCTCTATGCAATAGATTTCATATTGTGTGAGTACGGAGTTTCTTACAATGTGTGCGAACTCTACTAATGTCAAACTGAACTTCCTTAAAAAAACCTTAATACTTAATTAAGATTGTGTGCAGGGCAACGAACTGTAATTATAAAATCCTCCAGGGAATCTAATGAGGTTACTTTTTTTTAACAACTCTTGACTTGCTATAGAAATTTAAAAAATTGACGTGTATTCAGATTAAAAACCTCCGTCGAACGGTGTATATTTCATACCGAATCGACGGTGCTCTCCGACCTAGAGAAGTGTCATAGGATAGGAGAACTTCTTTAGTGATAGCAGTCAGACTACAAGGAATCTCTCGTTGGAAAAGCTACTTAAATTTGCGAACCGAACCTAATTTTTTTAAAAAGCGGTCCGGTTCAGGTTCAAAGAGTCAAATATATTGGAGGTTCGGTTCATAAAACCCAAACCGAACCGGTTCTAAGGGGGTTCGGTTCCAGACCGGTTTGCAGCCTTGCTTTAAATATCAGAGTGAAAAGAGAAAACTCGGTTTGTAGTTTCACATTGTTCTCTAAAAATAATAACTAACTAAATATATTTATGCAAATTCAAAAACCTTACTCTCATAATGTTTTGCTGATGAAACTCAACTTTCAAATTTTCCAAAACAACTTTTTGGCCATTTATTTTGATTATGCCACAGAGTTGATTTGCTTTTTGTTTCTGGCCGAAATGCAAAAGGAAAAGGCCAACTCGGCAAATAGCGCCAAGGCTTAAAACGTGTTTTGCCGGCAAACCGAAGCACCTTATCCCCCCCTCCCCTCCCAACCCCACCAACCAACGGACAAGTCATGCATCATGCAACACCCGACTGGAAACAAGAGGCGACATCGACTCCAGCTTCAAAGATTATTTTGTGTGTGTGGAGGTAGGTTGGTTTTTGGGAGGGGGAGGGGGGGTCGCGACAACATAAAACACAAAAGGAACAAGCATAAAGCGTAGACGGTAAAGAAAACATGGCGAAGCGCCAAATTATGCGCACATGAAACCCCCCCCTACCACACCACCCAGTAGTTGGAGTTGGCGAGGACGAGACAGACACAAGAAACGGAAGCAAGGCAAGAACTGCTGCAAATAACTGCAGTCTTCTCTCTCTCTCTCTCTCTCTGTGTATCTCATTGACCAAAAGAGCGTACTGCACTCGAAAGCTTTTGGCAGGCCCCAGCTTTTGTGGCAGTGGCCCCCTTGCATGTAATGCTCGCCGGCCGGTTTGCACTATGTATGTGTATGTGTGTGTGTGTGGACGCCATTTGGCTGACACGTGGCCGCTGATTTGGAGCCCAGGAAAAAGGACAGGAATGCAAATAACAATTTGTTTTTTTTTTGCACAGCATTTTGGCAAAGCAACAAACAAAAAAAAACCCAAACCGATCCACAGACAGAAACCGAGTCAGCGCAAACCGGTTTCGCACACACACACACACATACGTACAAGCAGTACACAAACTTTGTCTGGACTTTTTCTTTATTTTAAGTTCACTTTTTAATGATTTAAGCGGTGGCGGAGCACAAGAGGGGGGGCGATGCAAGAAAAAAAAAGGCAAAAATCAAAATGGTGGACAGGCAAAATGCGGACGACGACCGAAGAGCAAAGATGAGGAGAGGCGGGGGAGGTAGAACCTAAAAAGGGGGGAGACGTTGGCGGCGACGCGACATTTAATGCGATTGTGACGATGTTAAATGCAATACACACACACACACACATACGCAGAGACAAGCAAAAGCGTCGAGAAAAAAAAATGAAGCGCACTCTCTGCAAGTGTGTGTGTGTGTGTGTGTTGGGGGCGCTTTTGTTATGGGGGCTGTCTGTGTGTGTGAGTGTATTGCAGTGTTGAACAACGTGAACTGTGGGCGTTGTTGTCGCCCGTTTTTAAATTTAATTTCAAGAATAAATTTCATTTCATTTCATTTTTTGCAGGCTTCCAGCCTTTGCACCAACACACACACACGCACACATTCAGCTAAAAGTATCTTCAAGATACATTACCTTCTTTTATTTCCAATTTGCAGGCTTTTCAAACAAAAAAAAAAATGATTACAAAATTTGAAATTGTAATTCGTTGCTGTTCAATTTGACTATTATTTGCTTTGCACAATTTAGTTAGCTAGATTATTATTATTATTATTTATTTTTAAAGAATATATTTCTATTATTTGTGTTTTATGAGATCACATTGGCTGTTGCCGTTCCCTCGTCGTTCCGTTACGTTTCGTTTTGCATGCCGCGCGCGCGTTCTCTTTTTTCTACATAATAAAATTACTTTTTTTTTATTAATTTTTTGGATTTTTGGCAAGCTTTTAAATTTGATTTCGTTAAATTGCAGCACTTGGCCAATTTGTTGGTTGCGTGTGGTGGTCAGGCCGCGTTGTAATAATGGCGGACGGGGCTACGTCACCGGTACTCGGTTCGGTTCTTCGCACACGTCTGACGCTCGCACACTCGCTAGGCTGCTCTGACTGTGGCTGTGGCCGGGGCTCTGTGTGTTTTTGGTCTTCACGTAGTCACTTGCGTCGCACAACAAAACCCACAAACAACAACTCTGGGGAGTCGCCAGTCGCAACGAAAGCTGCAGCAGCAGCAGCAGCAGCAGGGCGACAAAATGCACACACAGAGGCAAAAAAAGAGAGACGGCAGCACACACACACACAGACAGCGCAGGCAAAGCGTGCAAAAAAAAAAAGCCGCATTGAGAGAGCTTAAGCTTTCTAAGAGCGGGCAGAATTTGCACAACAAAACGCATGGCGAAAAAACATGATGTTTTCTCTCTCTCTCTCTCTCATTTAACTTATTCAAGCAAACACCCTCTCGGTTTCTCTCCTGAAAGATCGTTTTAAGTGTGTGGGTAAAAAAAAAAAAAAAACAAGAATGTCGATGGACACAATTTGGTGGCGTGTGGAATTCAAGTTGAATGATTTTGCAATCTATAATCTTTAGGCAAAAAGTGAAAGACAAACAAAAGTGAAAATTGCTAAGAAATATGCTAAAGAAAAGAACGAAAAGTAGAAAGTATCTCAGCGCTGTCGACGTTCCACAATATCATCCACACACACACACACACACATGCTCGCAATTCTTTGCAAAAAAAAAGTTTGCTCAACATTCCTTCGAAGGGGTTAAATGAGCGAAATAACTAAAAACGAAATGCCGAAAGGGCTGTATGTAAAAAGTAGAAGCTGTCTGTGTAAAATTTTTATACTACTTTGGAATCGGTAAATAAAACTGCACGCATACACAAGCAAGCTAAAACTGCACAGCACAAGCGAGAGAGACAGAGAGAGAGAGCGAGAGTAACTGACGTTTGGGGGGCTTGGGCGAGAGCTCGAGTAGGTGGCTGGCAGCGCCCACGCTATCTCATCCGGCTTTTTGGTCATGAACTTGTGGGCTTCACTCGTCTGCCAGCCTCTGTTTGGTCAGTCCTCGTCTACCCCCTCCTCCTGGCCGCCCCAACCGCTACCCACCCAACTCCAAATGTGGGCGACTGCAAATCAAGTACCAAAAATAAACGAAAAACTCAAATTTAATTCCAATTCTTTGTGTTTGCCGAAATATGCAAAAATTATTTATTTATTTTTCTTTTTGAAATAGAAACCCTGGGAACATGTTTGGGTACCACCTTAATAACAGTAAACATTTGAAAAACAGTTGGGTAACCTTAGAAGCTAACGAAAGAGTGTTCACAGAGTGTTCCAGGAACCTACAAACAGCAGAGTCAATTGAAATATGAGATCAGAATGGTAAAAGAGCAAGTCTTAGAATGGCCAAAAATAAAGCAAAAGAAAATAATCATGACCTTGGCAAGTGCACGATCTACATAAAATTGTTTTTAAATCTAAAAATAAATATATAAACTTGATAAGGCATTTTTTAACCGATACGAGAGTTTTGGGCAACTTTTTCGTAAGCCGGAACCTGAACTGGAACTGAAGACCGCACAGTGTAAGATTTTGCCCATCTAGGGGGACTTAATTGAAAAAAAAAAACGAGAAAGGCAAAGCTAACTTCGTCTCTACCGAAGTTTTGATACACTTGAAGTAGCTTGTCTCAACGGTTAGCGACTTCGACCAAACTTCGCAGATCAGCTTAAAAGCATTACATATTACCCATGACCATGTTTGAGAGCAGTAATATTGAGAACAAAACAGTTTTTCTTACTAAAATCCATATTCCGAACGAACATTTGTATGGCAGCTACAAGAAGTAGTCATCCGATCCGGTCGGTTCCGACATATTAGCAGCGTGCAGTAAAAAGAAGACTCTGTGCAAAGTTTTAGCTCGATAGCTCCAAAACTGAGGGACTAGTTCGCGTAGAAACAGACAGACGGACAGACGGACGGACAAAGCTTAATCGACTCAGCTCGTCATGCTGATCAAGAATATATATACTTTATGTGGTCGGAGATGATTCCTTCTATGCGTTGCAAACTTCTGGGCAAAATTATAATACACTTTTCAAGTGTATAAAAAAATTATTTTTAAGAACAATGAGCTTTTAGAAGTCAATTTAATAATATTCAAATGTGACTAAAACAAGCACAAAACAAAACAAAAAATTCATGTTCAGAAGATAACGGTTCTTAAACCGTTTAGTCTTCCCAATTGAATCGTGTGGTCACTGTGAGCCGTCAAACTTATTTTTCCCCTAATTGTGAGTGCATTATTGATTTTTAGCGCTATAAAGGGACTTTTTAAGTGGCATACAAATTTTTTATTATTTTTTAGAAATAAGTGCCAAAATGTAGGGGAGAATGGGGGGTTCTGAGCCACTCGAATATTGAACACAAAAAAAAATATATTTAAACTTTTTGTTTATGTCATGTGTCTCCCTTCTTATTAACTAACTTTTGGCAAGCAACCTATCAGTCTACACCTTCTTTAAGTTCGTGAACCAGAACTCGCCTTTTTTTTAAAAAAAGAAAGTTTTTTTTTCATTTTTGATTTGTGAATATTATACAAAATTTTTTTCGTAATGACAAATGTTAGTATGAGGGAAATATCTTTGGTCAATTGCCTTTTTGATAGAAATATGTTTTTTTTTGTAACAATTTCTTTTGGTTATGTGACGTCACCAAAAAAAAAAAATGAGAGATATGGGGGGTTGTGAGCCACTTTGAAAAAAAGTCGGTTTTGACTTTCAAAGAGAATATTGCAATGACGCGCAATAAAACAGAGGAACAACTCACCAAAGAAGTAAGAAAAACATTGGAAAAGGCAAACAAAAGAACAGCCACAAGCAAAAAGTGCTCGTATATAAAAGAAAACAAGCCTGATGCCGTCAATCAATTTTCACTCTTCATTGATATTTCTTAATTCAGAATATGAGAAAAATTGTTCATTTTTTCATTTAATAAAGAATAATGGCTTAAAAACACGAATTTTTGAACTTTTAGATGGGTGGCTCACAACCCCCACAAATTTTCGAAATGTCAAAAAATCACTTTTTTTTCAATATGAAGCCAAAATTTTATTTTTTAAAACTAGTGATGAGGAAAGTTTTGTGCATCTTTTACCTAAAATACAAAATTTACAGAACGAAAAAAATATTGATTTTTGGCGAAGTTATGTTCGAAAAACAAAACTATGATCACAACCCCCCACTCTCCCCTAAGTATATTTTTAACAATATTTTATTTTTGGTGGAAAAAAACTAACAACAATCACATTCAAATCAACCAAAACATACATTGTTTGCAGAAAACAATTCTAAATCAGGATCAGAAATAAAATTTTTCGAGGTTTGGGCAAGCTACGTAAGAACCGTTAAGCTTAACTCACTCCTAGAGCACGCAGCGATGATTTCTGGTCATAATATTGACCATAGAAAGTTGAAGTTGCACTTAACATGATTTTGAGCTGAGGTGGACTAATTCTAAAAGAGATAAATCCAGATTTATGATCAGGGCATAATAAAAGGCGATGATTATAAGATTGAACCGCAGCGGAAGAGTTACAAAACTATCTTATGATCAATCTAGTAAAGAAAGTTGTGATTTCAATTCAGCATCTGATTAAATTTGCAAAAAATAATTTCGCCTAATATTTTTATCAACTTGGAGTTTTTTTAGTTTAATTTAAAAAAATTGTGAAAAATATGAAAATTGCTTTTTTCTTTCAATAAATGAATTACCTTTAAAACCCAACCATTTTTTTCATTACTACGGCCAATAATTTTAAAGTTACAAGCAAAAGCATGAGCATTTAACCAAATTAATTGATTAAAAATTTTTTTTAAATTGGCTAGAACTAAAACAAAAAATACTAACCTGATAATTTTTGGAAAAAAACATTTCCCATTTTTATGGAGATTTGTATGTTAAAACAAAGAAAATTTTCTGGTTTTTACGTATTTTACGCCCTTTAAGGAGCCACGCCCACTTTGACTTTTCGTCCAGAAATTTCTTTGGGGAATATTTGAACATTCAGTCCAAAGTTCAAGTCGATAGCTTGAAAAATACGTCTGCTATTGAATTAAGTCCCCCTAGATTGGCAAAATCTTACACTGTGGACCGTAAGGAACCGATTAATCAATTATCATCCCCCCCATATCAATTGATAAGTTATTTTGATGATATGAAAGTTTTCTTTAAAATCAATTAATCCAAACAATCGCCGTTGCGGCGGGTGCTACCCATCATAATTGTTTGTTTGCCTTATAACTAGACTATCTTTCCTCCGATCTCTATCATTCCTTCGGTAAATCGATAAGTAATACAGATAACTAAATATGCCTAGAAGGTACGAACCATCTATCTATAATACAGTGGAAGATATGATGTTTTTTCTTAATTGCGGGGGCGTGGCAAAAATCTTCAACCTCTAACTCTTACCATCTCTGAGATTTCTACTCATCTGTTGATGCTGATCAAGAAGGAGGAAATGATAAGTTTTAAGTTCCTTTCTCTTGTTACATACTTTTGCACAAACTTAATATACTCAGTTTACCTCTGGCACAGGGTATAAAAAGATTCGAGTTTTAAATATTTTTTTTTTTTTTATTTTTAGTATTTAAATGATTTATTACTATTATCGATATAGCCCTGTCCGTCCGTCTGTATGAACACCTAGAAAAACCAAATATATGTATTCCAACTTGTAATTTAAAATGGTGTACTTAATCCATAATTCGGAAAAGAGGTATTGTTTTCCAATTGTGAATTTGTTTAAAACCAATTTACTTTAAATTTCTTACATACTTTACATACATACTTTACTTTATCTTGTTCTTGTGTGACTAGCTTTTTTAAGTCGAATGCTTTTGATTTAAATGTTTAGTAATTCTAGTTATAGCGCATCAAGGAATAAAGCCGACATCAATTTTTCATACGTTTGGTAAAGTTTTTTATTTACCTATTTCAATTATGATGATGCGACAATGCTTATAAGAGTTTCACCAATTTTGGAAACGGTAATTGAATATTGATCAGTCACGAAACCTCTTTCCTCTTTTTAATCAAACATTTCAACATGGCACATTGCTAATTTTGGGTTTTTAAAAATTGGGAAACAATTTTCCAAGAATGTTTTTGTTTTAATCTTTTCTGGACGGAATTAAGGTTTTTGGGCATAAAGTATGTTTCAGCTTATAATTTTTGTAGTACGGTCGCTGAAATGTCCTACAAAGGATTCCTGAAAAATCTTCCTAAACTTCCTGTTATAAAACTTTCAAATTTTCGAAAGTAGCTTCTTTATACATTATCCGAACCTTTGAATTATTTTTAAAATGTGGAACTGAGAACCCATAGCAGCTGAACAATAAAATTCACAAAACTAATCAGTCGATTAATCAGTGTCATAACGAGAAAAAGTCACAAAGCGGGGATTTTTATATGGTCAAGTCCAGGTCCTCTATTTTTTAATACTCTGTTTTAACCTTAAAAGAATAGCTACATATCATATAGTACACAACACAATTTTTCTCCTTAAGAAGGAATCTATCTTAACCAACGGACTCTGCGGAAAATGCCTCATAGTTTTGCAGCTTTTCCGAATCCAATTGATCAGAATCGGTAAGAGTTTCTAATTAAAAAATTCGCTTAATTTTTTTTTGGCCATCAAGAGGATGGACTGAAGATAAAAGGGATTTTGAAGTTTAAAGCCGAATAACACAGTCAGTTTTTGAAAGCGAGGACATTTAACAATTCCGATTCCACATGATTTGATCGAAATCGAAAACGGAAACAGGTCAGTATATATAAAAGTGTATCCGATTGATCAAAATAAACATAAACATGTAAAAACCAGCGGGCGTCTTGGATCGGTAAATCCGATGCAAGAAACAACACCATACAGGTTCCGCAAAAAATGAAAGCACAACACTATAAATTGTTTTGGTGCAAGATTTTAACTTCTTTCCTCGGGAACTCCGCATATTGAGATATCTCAATTAAAACTCTATCTAATTAAGTAGAGATGGAAGATAGCAATGTTTTTTAAGCATAACACGCGTGCAAAGATTAACCGCTACAAAACACGAAAACATAAAAATAAATATAACATTAATAGGACCAAATGAGAAAAGGATCGTACGTAGCTAAAATTTGGTCTTCCATCTCGGTAAAAAAAAGGGTTTGAAAATACGCTTGCACGCAAGAGACAACAACTCTTTTTTAAAAAAACTATTTGAAAAATTCAGACTAAAGCTATCACTTCACCAAATTGATCATGATTAATGCCCTATAAAAGTATGCAAATTATATTTCCTTACAAAATTTTCTATTAGAACTCAAACAATGATAGCCAGTTATGGCAGCGCTGTACATAATCCACACTGTAAATTCATCCAGATTGTCGGACCAGTAATAGGTATACAATATAATTATGCTATTAAGCTAAAAATATAAAATAATACATATAATTCTGAATCATTCCCTATTAAAAGCATTGCATACTTTAAAGGGCAATAAGCACAATAAATTTTATGTGTACAAACGAAGTATGTACACAAGCAAATTAATTTATCGACAATTCCGAAAATTTGTTAAATTTAGTTTTATTTATGTGTGAACACCAAACGCATTTGCAAGCCGATTTGGCGAGTTTTGGCAGGTTCAGTTATCGAAAAGTTTGGATGCTGTCTGAACAGAATGTGAACAATTTCTCACAATTGCCGAGTTTGTGTTCTGACAAGTAATATGTAAAAACAAACAATGACAAATTTGTGATGCTTTGGGTTCGGATAGAAATAAGTAGAATGATGTAAAATAAAGTAGAATAAAATTGTTGAATCTTATCAAAGAAAGTAGGCAGTCGTCTATGAGTAGCCAGATCTATAAGCGAAAAGGAAAACGTGGAATTGACATCGCTGGTGAGAAAGAACACTGTATTTTAGAATGCGTCCGAAGCCAACTACTCAAATATAATTGTGAGAGTAAATGATTGGCCAGATATTGTCTAGAAGTTTGAAGTTCAGTTTGAGGAAGCGGAGTTGCGCCGCCTTGCCGCTGAACACAAAAAGACACATCATTTTTGAATCGAAAATATACAAATGGAGCTCAAAGCAGATGACAAAGGATTTCAGGGACATCGAAACTGTGGGTTGTGTTGGCCATCATTCCTGAAAACTTCAAGAAAACCTTAGACCAAACCCAACCGAGTTTGCGAGTCTGAACACTAATCAAATTCAATGCAAACTTTAAATGTTTTGACAAATTTATTTGGAACACAAATCAGACAAACCATGACACTTTCTAACAGCTAATGAGCATCAAAGCAAAGCCAAGGTGTTTCTAATTATATGAAATACTGTGATGAAAGGAATATTCTGTCGTTCTGCGTACGAGGCTTATATGCCAACTTAGTTTGCCTTCACACTGTTCGACACATGAGATATGATAGTCAAGTAGTCCTTCTTATGTTATGCTTTAAATTTGAATAAGTTGTCAAATTCATAGAATTTCATGGGAAAATGCAGGCCTACTAGGTTATCATGGGTCATGTGTCGAACAGTGTGAAGGCAGCCTTAGGCTAAGCTCATACAGGCAAATAGTTTGACAACTTTTTAGGAAATTTTGATGCAAAATTTGGTTGAATTGTCCAAATTGCCGAACTTCCCGGACATATTTGATCAAATTATCAGTGAAAGGAACTAGAGTTTATGCTCAAGTCCTGCACTGTGCGCAATCAGGGCTATTTTGCCAAATTTGTATCAAAATTTCCAAAAAAAAGTCTCTAATTATTTGCCGGTGGTAACTCAGTTTTAGTATCCGAATCCATTTCTAACATATATTATAGCCCCACACAACAAGCATAACAACAACGATTGGAATGATTTGACAAAATGTTTACACTTTGAGATTCACTTTCACTTTCGCAAAAGTTTTGCAATTCACTAAAACCGTTCTTTCTACCAAATTGTTTCTCAAAATCGCAAAACTTTAGCGAAAGTGAAAATGCAAGCAGGGCTGTTATAGATTAGAAATTTTTTTTTTATAATTTTGCAAGGTGTGCCCCATAAATCTTTCGCCTGTATGTATGTACTTACTCAAACGAATTGTAGCTGCAACTTAGCCGCTACGTGTGTATCCAAATTGTGTGTCGAGTATCCAAATTGGTGTGACAGATATTTAATCCAAGAATGTGCTATCCTAAATGTATATATATGTGGGTATAATGTATATAGATTTGAAAATCAAAAAACTTCACTTGTGACACACTTGACCGCACTCTCTTTGAATCCAAAATGTAATATATATGTGTATTACGTGTTTCTAAAATTTGCACACACACAACCACAAGTAATTCCAACGAATCCGACACGTTGCGCGTTTTGCACTGAGATGATGCTAAGTGGCCGGCGTACAGTACAACGATTTTTCACGATGATGATGATCGTCGGTCCGCCGCGCGCTATCTGGTCGCTCTTTCACTTTTCGGCGAAGAATGTAATTGCAATCAGCGTTGCATTCGCCAGCCAACTGATCGCTGTTGCTGGGGGCTGGGGCTGCTGCTGCAGGAAGTGCACGAAGCTTCGTTGATGGAGAACAAGTTACGAGCTCTCCTCGGTCGGGTATTTCGCAAATGCAGTTTCTCTCGGTCTGCCTTAATTGTAGTGCGTTGCTCTCAGTTCGGTTATTGGGGCGTGTACCCGTTGTCTTCTCGCTAAAGCTTTGATCGTTCGTTATGAGTGTGTGCGAGTGTGAGTGAGTGAGTAGTGAGGGGGGAGGCGTGGGGGTCGGTCCAGCTTAAATGCAATGCATTGAAATATGTTACGTAAATGCGAGTTTTGTTTTTGTAGAGAGGCACACAATGTAGTGAAATTTTGATTTGAATTTTCCTTTAGCTATAACTAAATGTTGGGTTAGCTGACTGCGTTTTGTAGGGGAGGGGGGTGAAGTTGGCCGATCCTTGCCAATCCGTGCCGATTTTTGCATTATAGAATTTAATATTGTTGGTATTGTTTTTTATTCAAAACGACATCAAGAATGAATATGGTGCATCAGAAATAGATCGCAGAAGAATTCAGTTTGTCATTCACTTGAAGAAAGAATTAAATTAGACGAGAATTGAATGTTTCGTTGATCAGCAGGCAAAATAATCGCGCACAATTATGATAATAATAACGCATAGAAGATAAGATCGCGTTAAGATTATTATTTGTCGGGTTATGTCAAACAGATTTTGCATATTCGTCAGAATTATAGCATTCATATCGAATGGTCAGGGATTGTGCACCTGCCTTTTTTGCTATTTTAAATAAGAAAGAAAGTTAAACCTAGAGTTATAATAAGATAAAAATGATTATTTTGATTTTATCTTCCCAACTGGATGAATAGTTTGATTTATTCTTTTATATTCTAGTCATTTTTTCAATATTTCCAATTTCATATCTTACAGGACATTGACTCAACAGATTTTCCAGATGATAAACCAAACATAAGAGGATTGATGTGGAAGCTATGGTGCTGAATCCTGTGGTTTCCAATTTATCTTGAAACTCCAACATTACTTGGGAAAGCTAACTCACAGGTTTTTTAACTGCCAGGCAAAAAGTCCAGATTGTCAGTATTAGTTTCGTAGTTAATGTCGATGCCTGGGATATCAGGATGGGCAAGATCATGATTTAAAAATGGAGCATCCCTAATGAAGAGATGAAATTGATCCTCTCATTGGTGGGGCTCATAGCTCAGAACACAAGAAGGCAAACACAGAATATACAGGCAGGCTTTTAGAAACATGGATCAGGTGGAGGTAGACATCTTCTGTCAGAGGCAGTCCTCCACAGCTGTTACAACATTAAAATGAGTTTTCAAGGCAAACAGGCTTAGCTTCCTTATTTGAGTTAGTTCAAACTGGGTGGCCCACAATTAGGAATATCAATGATCATTAAAACAACATCATAGATCCCAATACATGAAATTAAAACCAAAGGTAAGAAAAAAGATGAGAGTAGGTATTTAGTCAAGATTTGGTTCTTTCACAGATGTAAGTGAAGGAGATTCACGCAAGTCATCCTATCTCTATCTCTGATCAAAGAGGATGGAAACATTTCTGAATGAACTTTGAAACCTTCCTTTGATCCACCGTCGTGGTCGATTTGACTTACTTACAGTAAATCAAAAAAACAGTTTACAGAAATATCTTGTTCTGGATGTCGTCACAGATATGGCAAAAACGCATCGAGATCATGATTCCTCTCTTCACTTCAGGAACCAGAGTTAAAACCCATCTGAATGTCAAGATATGAGTAATAAATGAACGGTCTGGAGGTCACAGAGTTTGAAATACGGTTCATTCTAAAGAAAAAGATTTCAAGACGAGCACCATATTTTCAGATCAAGAGAAAAGTTCACAGCATGACGAGGATGAACCCATGGAGATTCATCTATGAACTAAGATTGAACCCACAATCTCCTTTTAACAGAGGTTCATGCTGGATGAAACAACCAGGAACTGCCAAACAAGAGATTATAACATTAATGTGAACAGCCACAGAAGATGATTCATCGCCCAACTTTTTAGGTCTGGGAAGACAGAATGAAATTAAAACTTGAAGGATTGTCCTGACGAGTCAACTTCCAAACCAGCGAAAATATATTCCAGAAGGCTGGTAAATAAGAATATAATGCTATGACAAATAAACATTTCACCAAAATATAGAGAATTTTAATTATAATCAAGAGTCGAGTCGATTTAGTTTCATCCATCACCTGATCGCAACACTTACTGTTTCTAAGATACCAGTCATCAGAAGATTATATCGCTTGATAACTAGAAGATAATTTCCAATAATGATCAGTTGTAACAATTAGTTTCAATAATCAAATGTTCATTTATCTCTGTTAAAATATTATTGTTATTAACAATACAACGAAACGATAAGAAATCAAATGAACTTGAAATCGGCACCATACATACCGAAAAGATCCCATTAAAATTCAGAAGCAGAACCGGAATCAAACCAAAATTGGAAATTCTTTGTATACCGGTATCCTATAACCGATATTCTTGGAACCAAAAGACCGAAAATAGCCGAAATTTAATTAAATTGTACGCTTAAAAAAGAGTGGCTTAGCAAGTCTTTTGTAGTGTGATATAGGAAATCGCTAAACCAGTCTCTTTGAAAGTGTTGCATCCTATATTTATAGATCCTCATTATAATGTCATGATAACCTAGAACAAAATAGTATTTGTTATATCCATTCAAGTAAAACTTAACGAGGGGAGCAGCTCTGACCAAGGCTGCAAACCTCTGATATTCTGAGGAAAAACTGACTAAAGAAATCCTTTGATTCGAACCTTTTTCAAGCAGAAGAAGCTGGGTCCAGTTTTGGGAGGTTACGAATTCAAAAGACCCGTTGCGATCGAGCCAAAAATCCAAACCGACCTGGTACCACGAGTTCGGTTCAGGACCAGTTAAAACTGGAGGCTCAGGATTCCTAATGAAACAGGATAATTCAAAGAGATCAGAATTTTCCCCAAATACTTTAATGGCATCAAAAACTATAAATTTTCCAGAGAATTGTTTTCAAAATTAAGAAGACGAGAACTGGACTAAGTTTCCACTTTTTCTTTTGAGAAGGGCAAGTGGAAGTATAATTATTCGGGCCTGTTCCAAATTCCGAAAACGAATGGACTTGTCGCAAATCGAGTTGATTGCTGTTCCGAATTCCGCAAATCCATTATAATTGTCATTTTCAAAAGTTGTGCTGCACAGTCAGCGGAATTAAAAGTAACTGCTATTAAAAGCATTAAATTAATTCCCAAACTATAAACTAATCAATTTAATAATGGTGAACATTTTTAAAATCGCTTAGCATCACTACTTATAATGTTTACAGGTTAAGTGTATTTTAAAATCGTTTTTTTTTATTAACATCTGTAAAATATTGCGTTAAAAACAAAACCGAGCGGTCGTTTTCAAACCGAGCTGTTCTGAATTCCACTTTACTTTTTAGTCGATTTCAAACGTCAATCGACAGCTGCTAGGGTTGCTTCATATAGTTTAACGTATTCGGTCAGCACTTTTTCTATTCTATTTAGCTATATTAAACCATATTTGATATGGCATATTCAAATTTAATAATTAAATAATGCTTTAACTAAAAATAAATGGACTTAAAATGTTAATAAGAGCTTTGCAAATTAAAATGATGGAGATGGTGACAACTCTGGTTGCTGTCGATATACCCAAACACGCGCGCAGGGCAGCCAGACAGCTGTTTATAAAACCGACTTCGAAACCGATTTCGAAAAGTAAAAACGTAACCAAATCGTTCGGAATTGGGAAGAGCAATCACTAAAATGTTCGTTTTCGTTTTTACTTTTTGAAAACGTTTGGAATTCGGAACAGGCCTGATTATGTCATCACTAAAAAATTGGATGGACGCAAAACCAGTAACCAATTTTCTTTATATTTTTAAGGTACATACCGGTACGGTACCGGTATACCGAAATACTGAAATAATATTATAACCAAAACAGAAACTTTCACAGAAACAAAGTTTCGGTACGTACCAGAACTGGAACCGTAAGCGATATACTATTCGGTTTAATTCCCTGCAAAAATGCCTTTAACACTGCCAGCTGGCACAGCTCACTTGAAGCGCTACACAACAACTACTTCACAATTAGAGCAAAATGTTAAATTGGCTATACAGCCCCTAAGGGGGCCAAGCCAAGCTTCCCTCTCTCAATCTCAAGGGACCTACACAATTTATCAATCGACAATCTTTATCATGGCTAGTTACTTCACAGCTGGCGCCAATAGCTGCACAGAAAACAAAATTGGCTGCACTGTGTGTGTAGAAACGTATTTCTCCCTGCCAAATTGCACACGCTACGTGTAGAATTCAGAAAGCCACATGCGGCGTGCAGAAAAGCTACACGCGGCGTGTAGAAATAAGAAAACTAAACGCGGCGTGCAGAAAAGCTGCAGTTACAGAAGAAACGTGTAGAAATTCTACATTTTCGTGTAGCTTATGAGTTTTACTTTCTCTGTGTGGTGGAAGAAGAAGTCGTGGCCAGCACAAATGTGGCAATTCGTGAGGTTATTTAATGGCTCGGAGATAACGGACTAAGTTTGGCAGCCCACGCATTGAAGTTGGAAGCTGCTGGATTTAGCCGCCATTAGGTATCTGGGCCTAATATTGGACCACAGCCTAAGCTTTGGGCTACATCTTCAGTATGACGTGATTTACTCAATGAAGCAAACTTCATGAAGTTTTCCTAGTAGGCGAGACATACAAGTTAGGTTAGGTTAGGTTGTGATGGCTGAGACCGACGAGCCGCTCTCCCACTTAGGCCACTTTGGGCCCATTGCGATGCCATATTTATTCCCTATTTACCCTTTTTAATACTGGGGTGGGTCCTCGTTACTGAACCATTGTGTGGACAGAATAAATTTGAGACATACAAGTACCGACTATTACTTAGTTTATGCTTTGTGGCCGTCTGTGGCCCAGCGTTAGTGTGCTGGACTGCTGGGCAGGAGGTCGTGGGTTCTATTCCGCCTCTGAACATCTAATAATAAAATTTTTTTTCTTTCTTTAGAAAAATAGCTTTTACACATACGGTCACCTTCGCCAGCTTTTGGCGCCAGCTATGAAGTAATCTATCCATGAAAATGCAAATTCTCAAACTTTGCCGTTCTTTTTCGTTTTTGTTTTGCTTTTCTCCCCCTATTTTGTGGGAAATAAATTTTAACCCGTTGGGGATGTTTTTAGGTCTGTTTTCCCTTTTTGGGGTGGGTAGAGGATTTACTAAGTTTAGCTATGCTCATTTTGCAAAACCATTTCATGAAATGGGTCAGAAAGTGCGTGTATAACCACTATTTCATGAATTTGACTTACACACGAAAGTTGACTATGAATTCGCTATAAATTCATGAAATGACGCGGCGCAGACAACTTATCGTTGCATTGGTGTTGCCAGATTTTTTGTTTCTCGTATGTGCGCTGGTCATTTTGTGAATTTGCAAAAGCTGCATAAACAGGAACAAATTGGATTTTGCAAATTGAATTTCATAACATAAACGTAGTATACGACCACATAAAGTATAAATATTCTTGATTAGCATGACGAGCTGAGTTGATACAATGTCCGTCTGTCCGTCCGTCTGTTTCTATACTATCTACTCTGTCAGTTTTAAAGTTATCGTGACGTACTGTTCCGTGAATTTTGTAGCATAAACGTAGTATATGTCGGCGAGTAAGCTGCCAGGACTTCTACTGCGGAATGTTGACGATTATTGGCATGGAGCAATTAGTAATAGAGATGCCTCTAAATTTTGCTGGTGCTAAACGATAGTGCCCAAAAAGATACTTTACAGTGCCAGTAGGAAATGACTGTGGTTAGAGCGAGACGACCACATTCCCAAATGTATACAAAGAGCGTAAGTGTCAACGAACAGCTGACCCAAAAGTATTTAGAGAGCTTAAGTGAGAGCGATTGAGCAAAGTTCTCTCTAAAACTCATTCTCCATGATATTGGCGAACGCCGTCAGAAAAGTAGGATGCTTATCGCAAATTTGGTGAAGGTCATACATTACTTAGCCCTGATCTGCATACTGCATACCGCAGGTGCGCACTTAGAGCGCTGTGCGCTTTTCGCACCGTACTTGCAAAAGGCCGGCGGAAGACTTTTGAGCTGCACAATGGACAAGACGGATAATACTGGACTTACGGACGTGGGTTAGTAGGACACACGAGCATACCGACTTTTACATGACGCAAGTATTGACATGATCATACTTGTTTAGGTGTAAGCATGAGAATGATACTTTTTACATAATCTGTGCAGGGATTTTCTAGAAGACGCTGAACATCTGTCCTAAATTTGCTGCTGAACAAAAGAGCTAAGACAAGAGAATGGGAAACCATTCATAGTCAACGTCTTCTACTTTGCTCGCAAAACAATTGGTCTGCTTTCAGCAATTTCGCCGCAGAAATAATCAAGTATCTTCGTCGAGCTGAAAGACCTAGCTAAGGCTTTTGTGCCAGCACCCCCTTCTGAAAAAATACTAAGCATTGGTAACGCGAGAGGGAAACGAAGAATAGGGGTGGTTTTAGTGGGTGAGGCGGTCCCACACTATCCGGCTTTAAATGCTATATAGGATCCGAGAACAGAAATGGGATTTGTTTAATGTAGCATAAAGTTGAAGAAAGCAGGACAGTACAATGTATGTCACATGACTTGAGAAAGTTGTGTGGAATATGGATGCCTTCTGATGTAATTCTTATTGGTTTCCTTCCTATCATTTTACAGTTGATGCAATAAAAGCTTAAATCCAGTTGCCCCAATACCATATCCAATGTTTGATTTCTTCAATATGATTTCGTTCAACGAACTACTGTGCGCTGCCTCAAATAATGCTGGCGATGGCGTTGACCATCATCAGCATGATAAAAAATAAAAGTAAAAAAAATCATCAGAGGCATCATCAAAAAAAAAAACTAAAGCCCAACAACCAGCAACAACAACCACAATGTCCGTATCTGTGGCAATAGCCGAATCCTGTTTTTATTCCCACAGTCTTGGCGAGGGCTTTACATCTGTGCGCCGTCGCTGACGGCGGACGGAACAGAGCCCCGAAACCTCTAGGGGCAGCGACAGCGCAGGCGCATGGTCATCATCAAGACGATAGCTTGCCTTGGCCTCAGCAAATAATAAGATGACATCCAACACTTCTTGCCAGCGCAGGCATAAAAAGCCCAGCCATGGGTTGGCCCTAACCTTACCCCCATACATATGAGTGCCGGTGGTGGTGGTGACGATGCCGATGCCGATGCTGAAGCCGAATCCAATGCCTCAACCCCCTTGCGCCATCAGCCGCAGTCCGTTCTAAATATTTTTATATAAAAAAATCTTTCTGGCATAATAAAAACTTTTTCTGCATGTTTTTTCATTTCCTTCGAGATACCAGAGAAGCAACATCAACAAAAACAACAACCACACAGTCGCACTTGGCCACACAAAGGAGGATCGACAGCAGCGACGAAGACGACGACGCAAGGACTTGTCTGCATTCAAATGAATATGTAGGTACGCGCACTCGAATGTACCTGAACCCCAGCCTCAATCTCAACCTTCGGCACTCACGAGTTAAAGGATGGACAATGTCCATCCAGGGGACCGAAACTTATTGAGCACTGCTGATATTTGGGCATTTTGTGTTTATCGCCGCGAGCTGAATACTTGAAGCCAGCGAACGTCGCTGCAGAGCCACAAAAAGCTTTGCTGATATCTCGCAAAAGTTTCCAATCTCTTGGGGTAGTATAAAAAAATATGTGGGGGTTAAAAGCCAACAGGTTCAACATGGTCAACAGCTGTGGGGCAAATTTCAATTTGAATTTTGTTTATCAAAAATGTCACTTCCAAACTGAAATTTATGGTCTTCAGAAAAAAATTCTGGGTGATTAGAAAAGCTTTAAGTACGGTCCTTAAGCTATCCGGCAAAGGATTATATTGAAAGTGTTATATTAGGAAATTTAGGCCAAATTTAATCGGACGACATTTAACCCCTTATCCTTTTTAAAAAAATGCATAATTTTCTTAGCAAAAACGGACAGCATTAGTTATAGTCGGCCCTGTAAGATTTCCATCTAGCCTTTGCTCAGGGAAAGAAACGTTTAATAGCCTTTCTTTTTTACATTAACAGAGCATTAATATTTAGGCTTGTTCCGAATCCCGACTGTTTTCAAAAAGTAAAAATAGAAGTAAGCTAAGCTTCGGCTCTACCGAAGTTTATGTACCCTTGGAGCATGATATATTCAAATTGATCAAATTTTCCAAAATTGTGTTGAAACCGATAACTTTCATATCTGGAAAATATAAAGACGCTACCGTTGAAAACAAAAAAGTTTTTCTCACTAAAAGTAGTTTTTCGATTTGAATCAAACTTGTCAGAATTGTGCGGTAGAATATAATATTGATCTGTACAAAGTTTGTGAGTGATAGCATTGAAACCAAAAAGTTGTTCTCACTTAGATTTTTTTTAGACCTTTCTTTTGTATGGCAGCTATACTATATAGTTGTCCGATTTTCATAAATCTCGGTGAAATAATGTGAAATCATAGAAAACTTATAAATACGAGGGTTGGGAGCGATAGCATTGCACTTCTCACGAAAACTACTTTTAGGACCGATCGTTCCTAAGGCAGCTATACGCTTTAGTCATCCGATTTGGATCGAACTTGTCAGAATTGTGCGTTCACCGAACTAGCCTCTCAATAAGTCCATTGTTGCGCGTGCTGTGTGGCATGTGGCACCGTCTTGTTGAAACCACATGTCATCCATGTCAAGCTCTTGCATTTTGGGCAAAAAAAAGTTGGATATCATCTCACGCTAGCGCTCACCATTCACAGTTACGTTATGATTCGCATCATCTTTGAAAAAGTACGGTCCAATGATGCCATTAGCCCATAAACCGCACCAAACTGTGAATTTTTCTGGATGCATTGGTAGCTGATATTCACTCCAAAATCGACAATTCTGCTTATTTTGAGCCAAAAATGAGCTTCGTCGCTGAACACAATTTTTCGGTGAAAAAGTGCATCTTCGGCCAACTTTCCAAGAGCCCATTCACCAAAAATTCTACGTTGCGGTAGGTCGTTCGTCTTCAATTCTTGCACCAGCTGAACTTTGAAAGGCTTCATACCTAAATCCTTCCGCAAAATTTTCCACGTTGTTGAGTAACAGAGGCCCAATTGCTGATGGTCATCATTAACTTTGGCCGATACAGCTTCGATATTTTCTTCAGTTCGCACTCTACGTAAGCGTGTTGGTGGTTTAATGTCCAACAATGTAAATTTAGTCACAATAGCCCGAATAGCCGCTTCAGTGGGTCGATTAAACTGACCATAAAATGGAAGACGCATTTGATAATAAAATTCAATAATTTGCAAGCGTTTGTAAGACCAAACTGAAGATGTTTGACAGTGAAACAAAACACGAAACGGGCGTAAGCTGTTTAAGCCAGTGTTGCCGAAAAGATAGTAGCTAAAAAATCACCCTTTACTTTATGAGGTCGGAGATGCTTCCTTCTGTGCATTACAAACATCCGGACAATTTCAATATACCCTCTCCAAGGGTATAAAAACGACACAACAATGAACGCTTTAAATGTTGATGTTCAAAATTCCGAACGAATTGTTTACGTTTTAACTTTTCCAACTCGGTTTCGATGTTTGTGTGTATCGAAAGCAACCAGAGTTAGCACCAATGTGGGCTTACAAAGCCCTTATTAACGCTTTAAATCCATTTGATATCTTTTAAAATAGTTTGTAAATTTTACATTTGAATATGTCATACCAATTACTGTTAAGTATAGCCAAATAAAATAAACCGTGTTGTCCAAATACTTTAGTTCACATGAAGCAACCCTAGCAGCTATCGATTAAAGGTGAAACTTGTGTGCCCAAAATGTCAAAAGCCTATCCCATAGGATAGGAACTCATTATTCCGCCGGCGTCGCACAACCATAACTTCGGCTCGCGTTTGCATAAAAACACGACCGACTTCGGCTCATATGAGCTAAGGAAGGTCGCCTCTGCTCACAAGGCATTTGTTCGTTTGCTTGTTGCTCATGTTTGACGTCATAACGTTTACTTCGTGTTTCGCTGCTACGCACACAAGCGCAAGCTTGATAATGTGAGTTTTGGAACCACTGGTTTAGGGAAATAAATTGTGTATCCTTAAAAGCTATATGTACAGGCCTGTTCTCAATTCCTTGGTTTCGTATAAACGTTTGTATTGGCCTTACTAAATTTGTGGTTTAAGAAATCTGTGCCTACTAGATCAAGGCTTCATTTTTCTACGAATTGAATACACTTGGCATTAAGCTGTCGGTTTCAACTGCTTGAGCAATTCCACTTTTACTGAAAGCGGATCTAGTAACCGTAGATATTATTAAAATAGAGTTCAAAGTACAAACGTTTATACGAAAACCGAAGTGGAATTGAGAACAGGCCTGATATCATCATGGTGGTTAACACTGAGAAAAACTCATATATATTAAATTTAGCAACAATTACATATGATTTGAGTAGATACAGTAAAATAATTTTCACCAATATCAACTTCAGACCTGTCCGATAAACCAAACCTGAGATATCACGTTTTTAAGAAACCCTTTTTCCATTTTTTTGTTGTTGACGATTTTTAAAATTGTTTATAAACTTAATAACATTTTTTTAGCAAAACCGGAAATTAGATTTTGGTGGGAGTGTCGAGATCTAATTTCGGATTTTTTGTTTATTCAAACAAAAAATGTAGTCTTTTGAGACCGTTCGATTTGAAAACGAATGACCCATATGCGACTGTTGTTTTCATCTATCTCAGCAGTGACTACACAGTGACTCAATAGTGACTGAACAGTTACTCAACAGTGACTTGACAGTGACGAAACAATGACTAAACAGTGACTTGACTGTCACTAAAGGAGTCGGACCGTGCTGAGAGTGAGCCTAGCTGGAGGCCCGGGTAACAAATATTCCAGTCTCAAACGGAGGGCACTGATCGGCCCCAAGAAAAGGACCTTCAAGCAGGAAGAAAAGTAACAGATTTAAATATAAGCAGGATATCCCTGCAACCGCTGTCCCAAAACAGTTTGATTAGAGGCAGATGGGGTCCTTACCGAGCTCCGGCGGTAAGGAAGGATTTGGGAACCCCCCCAACGGAACACTGCTCGCCTCCTCTGGAGGACAAACGTACCAAGGAGGACTCCTTGCCTTCAAGAGGACACCCTAACTATATCATTTACCTAAAACCCACGAAAATCATGACCTTTGTAAGTGTAATTGGGCTAGGGGAGTTGTAAACTCATTTATTTTTATTAGGGATTTTAAGATTATAAAAGTTATTTTACAAGTTATTTTACAAGTGAGACAAACCTATATCAAGCAGATGGGATTCGGTTGGGGTTCAAGGGACCCCGAAATTCGAACCATATCGGTGGTTTTGTGGTGGGGCAGAAATGTATTGCTGATTTCCAAATATTTCCAAACCATTTTTATACCCTTGCAAAGGGTATTATAATTTTGCCCAGAAGTTTGCAACGCATAGAAATATTCATTTCCGACCCTATAAACTATACATATTCTTGATCAGGGCGACAAGCTGAGTCGATTGAGCTTTGTCTGTCCGTCTGTCTGTTTCTACGCAAGCTAGTCTCTCAGTTTTAAAGCTATCGAGCTGAAACTTTGCACAGAGTCTTCTTTTTACTGCACACTGCTAATATGTCGGAACCGACCGGATCGGATGACTATATCTTATAGCTGCCATAGGAACTATCGGTCGAAAAATGGGTCTTAGTGAGAAAAACTTTTTGGATTTTAATGTTAACGTCTCCCAACTCAGCGTTTATTAATATTAGATGCTTTTACACAGATTTGCAAGTTTTGGTCAAAATCGGACGACTATATCTTTTAGCTGCCATAGGAACCATCGGTCGGAAAATGGGTTTTATTTAGAAAAATTGTTGATTTTAATAGCTGGCGTTCTGAAACTCTAATATATTAAAACATTTGCAAGGGTATTAAAACTTCGGCATAGACGAAGTTAGCTTGGCAAAAGACCAATATAATCTCTAAAATGCCGAACGGCCATTCCAATAGTAAACCAATAGTTTTGCACTATGCAGCTATTTTTTTGGTGGCGACGAAAATCGCGCTCTCTCCGCTCACACAAAGTTGAGAGCGTAAAAATCTAAAAATAGAATGCACTTGCTTGTGTGAGTAATGCTTAAGAATACGTGAGCACACTTACAGTCGTCGGCTGTCGCTGTCTCTCTGGCTTTTGAACAAAATTTCAAGAGAGCCAAAAGCCAGTTGAAAAGCCAGCACCGAAAAATCGTGTGCAAAAAAATCGTATGGCGTTACTCATCTTCATATTCTAATGTCTTTGGCTTGGCCTTCTCGTTTGTCAAAGCATTTGCCCGGCCACATATAAAGCTTAGCCCTTCGAATACATTTTGTATAGGAAAACTATAAACTTGATCCAAGTGTTCAATTCCTCTATTAAGTCGGCGACACAGCTGAGCCAAAATATATATTTTCAGGTTTTTCCTTGCCGTTTCGAAATGTTGTTTACCCAAAATCTTAAACGCACACAAACACACTAAAACACACACCCAGGGATGGCAGGAAGTGGACGACCAGCCGTGGGGCGAGGATATGCAGAAAAAATGAGGCATGAAAGAAAGGAAACTCAATGCGACATTTGCATTTTTAATGCAGACCAACATATAAAACTGCGTTTTTTATGAGTTGATTTGGATTTGCGGGGTTTTTTTTTGCAGCGGCAGCGACTGGTTCCGCAGCGTCTAATTTTTTATTCCGTCATTCTTAGGGTTTTTTTCTTCAATTTTTTGTAGTTTGTGAGAGGCGGTCGCTTGACCATCTCCTGCCATTGTATGAGCCACGGTGTCACCTTCGCGCGGAGCAATAGCCAGAGACAAGACACACACACACACACACACGCATGCACAAAAGCTAAGCAGAAAAGCACACACCGAGGAGTGCGAGTGCGATATCCTTTTGTGATATATGAGTAAGTTGTACCTGAAGGATGCGCCGCCGTCGCGTCGCTGAGCCGTTGAGCATACAAGACGAGCGATGGAAAAAAAGGCTGCTGCGCGGCTGCACCATCATCATTTGATATCGAGCGCAGCGTGATTGTGGATTTATATTGTGGATGAATGCGAATGGTCAGCAGCGTCGCCTGGACACCGCCACAGAGCGCACCCCTCGGCAAAAGAAGCGCCTCGCCTGCACCCCTCGCTGATCTCGGGTCGTGTTCTTTGTTTTTATGGCCATTGGCTGGTGGGAAAATTTATCTAAATTGTCGATGTTGATTCTTTTGCAAAAAGGATTTCTCTTTCTTCCGTTTTTTTTTTATTTTTGTCATATTGTGGAATGTTTTGTCGTCACTTTAGGAAAAAATGATGCCCAAGCGAATGGCCAAAGTCCATAAATTACGCCAGCGGCCAGGCGGAGAGGGCAGGGGGACTACTGACAGCGGCCAAGGATCAATTCAGGAAGTGGACCAACAATAGGGAAATTGGATGAAGGTGTTAAATTATAAAAGAGTCCCTTTGTACGGATTGTCCGATGCCAGATGCATCAGGAGCTGCGGCATTTTGATGCGGATAAACTAAACAGTTTTCCAATTAGCTGTCAAAAAGAGTAAAAAGGAAAAGGCGACCACTTGACGTGAGTCGACGGCGGTCTTAGTGCCAGGAACGAGCAAACGTTGCCAATGGCGCAATTTTGAGATTGCAGTAGGAAGTGGGTGTGGTTGTTGCTTTTCACACGCGACGCGGCACAGTGGCTCGATATTCGAAAACTGGCTGAAAAAGTCCACTTTTAAGCTATTAGTCGAAAGGCGTTTACTTGATGGCAAGAGGTGTGGAGGTGTACTATACCACTTTACACCTCTTTTCTACAAGCAAGAGCATGGGACGCATCTTTGGACGACCGGTCTTAAAACCTTTAACTTAGTACTCGATACTCAGTACTCGATACAGTGGAGATAGTGTGCGGTGACAAGTGGCTAGAGATGCACTTAGTCTTTTGAACTGCATTGGTACCGCCACATCTGCTCCCCCCTCAATGACTTCGTCAGACAGAGAAGGAAAGGAAACTGATTCTGGAGGATAGGGAGGTGGCGATGCCATTTCTGATGACGGCATTGGTGGCAACGGTTTCGGCGCTGACTATTCCATTTTTTAAACGGTTTCTTGACAGGAGCCACGCGCTCAAACACATGAGTGCAACTTGTAGGTTATGGGAGCAGATCAGTGGCTCGATATAATAGAACCGGTGCTTTGATTGAGGGCTTTACTTTGCCTAGATGAGGAATTTACTTTCACTCGATGAGGACTTTACTTTGCCTCGAAGAAGACTTAGCTTTGGTTTGTCGAGGACTTAGCGTTGCCTCGATAAGGTCTTTGCTTTTCCTTTGTGAGGACTTTGCTCTGCCTCTAGAGGACTTTGCTTTGCCTCGATGAGGACTTTACTATGACTCGATGAGGACTTTACTTTTTTTGACTTTGAGGACTTTACTTTGCCTGGTATGTTCGCTGTCAGAGGCCGGCAGAGACAGTAAACAGCATTTTTTGTTTCCCTGTGTGGTGTTGTTCCTGTAGTTGTTGCAGTTATTGGGATTCAGCATCAGGCTTCAAACTGGCCGGAGGAATGACGACCAATAATATAATAATGTCCATAATAGGCACAACTTCTCGATGAGATTGAAGCGTAATTATCCATAGGTAGGAATTGAGCCCATCTAAGTGGAAACCACGGCGAAGGAGAAGGCGTTGTTGGAAGGTTTGCAGAGCCGTTGGCACCGAGATTTGTACAGTTGACCGAGACAACTATTTCACCACAGTCTGGGAAGAGCTCTTAGCACGTTCAGGTGTTTTTATGCGGGGTACCAATTGAGATTATTGACTCAACACTCTAGTACGCACATTCGCTACTACGGCAAATGACAAAAGCGGCTGGCTTTGCAAAGACAAAGTCGTACCCAAAAGAATAGCGGAAAAAAATAGTTTTGCTCTAAAAATTGTTTAAGTTGTTTTCATTGTATAAATCTGTTTTTTTCAGAATAAGTTTTGAACGTGGACCCACGGAAAGTTTCTAGATAATCTTGAACATCTTTCTTTATCTCCCTAAAACGACCCACTGTGCGCCGATTCAAGTCTTCGCCAAAAGGGGTTGGCAATTATTTTTAACGAACTTTCGCCCCACTTTAACATTTAGTTGGAGCAGGCGGCGGAAGGAGGTCCCCAGGTCAATGTGCTGCTTGGCAAAAAATTATTGCGCATACGCCACGTTAGGCCGGCCGGTAGGCAGTCAGGCCGGCTGACTCTCACCCTCATTCTCTCTGGGTCAAACCGATCTCACATAACCGGATCGTGCTTAAGATTAAGATCCATTGAAAGTAAAACAACAACAGCTGCCAACGCATAAATCTGAGCAACTGCAGCTGCAACGGTGACCGGCGATGCTCGACTTCCACGCAATCAACGCATTAAATCAATTTTAACTTGGCCTACATTCTGATGTTGATTTTTTTCTCATCTTCAACCATGGGGCGAAAAACAAAGGCAAACCCTTGCCAAGCAACAGCCGTTAGCTTTTAGCTTTAACGAGCAACTGCAGCTTGCACATGGCACCCAGCATGGGGGAAGGAGAGGAGCGGAGGAAGAAAAGGGACGCACTGCAAATGCAATCAGCACACATGGTGGCGGCGTCGGTAACCGCCGCGACGATGATGTCGGAGGCCACACTGTTTTAGTTTGGATTATATTTAGTTGCCACCACATGAATGAGAAATGTTTCACCTACAACTGGAGGCAAGCACTAAAGAAGAGGGAAGCAGCTTCTAAAGAAACTGCTTGGCAAAACTGGACGATGGCAAGTCCAAAAGAAAATAGGACGATTCATTCCAAAACTAAGCACAAATGCGATTGAATATGGACTAAGACAGGCTTGTATGGAGCTCTAAATGGTCTTCAAATCAGTACCATAACGTGTTTAACATATTTAAGCCGGTCTTGAAATTAGGAATTTAGAGAATGCTTGGTTAAATCAAGAACTTTAGAAACGGAAAACTCTTAATTCTAGTACAAAACTTTGGATTTTTTAAGTGTTTAGCTTAAAATGAATGTTACACTTTGCTGTCCCTTTATTTATGCGATCTGTCAAACGACAGAGTAAGACAGAAGCATACTCATATACAAAAGCTACATCAACAAAGCGTTCAGTTATTTTTTCAGCTGTAGGTTTCTGATCCACTGAATGTCATCCCTATCCTATATGAAGACATAATTATTACAGTCGCTGCTGATCTACAATTGTTGGGATAAGTCTACTAAAGATAGAACCGGAACATTCTTGATCTATCTAATGATATATCCAACATCCAACAAAACTCTCGAAAAAAAGAAAGCAAATTGGGAATAAGGGGGTTGAAAATTGGCCTCTATGCCTTTTAAACTTCAAGAACTATACTCAGCATGAGACATAAATTTAGTTCGGCACAATATTTCATTTTCACAAGACTTCTGTTCGAAATTTCAGCGATTTGATACCGCCTGCTCAAGGCCAAGTAGATTTGAGGTATACAGTAGGGTTGTCGATATTTCTCAAAATATCAATATTGATAATATCAAAAATCTAAATTTTCAATATCGATAGTTGATATATGGCCTTAAAAAGATCGATATTATCGTTATTTTCTAAAGCTTAAGAAAACTGAAAAGCTTTGAAGGAACGTTTTCACCATAAAACTGCTAGTGACGACTTTTAGAGACCGTTATACCCAATCTTTTCAACAGCTTGCAATAGTTTTTTGAAACTACAATGTACAGTTTTTCAAATTACATTAATAGTCATAGACTTTTTCTTTAAACCTTTTAAGCGTGAACTCAAAAGAGATACAAATTTAGTTGGGCACATTACTTTGTGTAAGAAAGGCTTCTGTTCAAAATTGTTCTGATTTTAAAGAACTGCTGTGTTTTTTATACCCTGTACCCATTAAAAATGGGTAAAAGGGGATCATGAAGCTGTGCAAATGTATGTAACAGGGAGAAGGAAACATTTCCGACCCTATAAAGTATATATATTCTTGATCAGCATCAACAGCCGAGTCGATTTAGGCATGTCCGTCTGTCCGTCCGTCCGTCTGTCTGTATGAACGCGTCGATCTTAGAGATGGTAAAAGATAGAGGTTTGACATGTATGGGACAAATGCTTCTTTTATCTGCAGGCAGATCAAGTTTGTTTCAAATTTTGGCCGCCCCCGCAATTTGGAAAAAACGTTATATCTCCCACAGTTTTGAAGATAGACGATTCGTACTTTGTAGAGATAGTTAGTAATTAGCAATAAAAAAAATCGATTTGCCGAAGAAATGATAAAAATCGGATGAATGGTTCAGAAGTTATGAGCAAAAAAGCGAACCAAGCCCCCCGCTACCACCCCACCCACCCTAAAAAAATGTTGCATACTTTTCGGATGGTCACCCTAAGGAACGCAGGAGCACTGTTAAACATGTTTTTTCATTAGAGCCGACTTTAACTTACGCTCTCGTTGTCAATTGTACAGGGTATATTGAAGTCGGGCTACTCGACTGCAACGGTCTTACTTGTTTTTCATGTAAAGTATTGCGACGAACTAAATTTGTGTCTTATCTAGGTGTAGGCTTTAAAGACTTACAGATTATGCTAAAAAAATTATCAAGCAAAGAATTTAAGAGAACCCGCCTAATGTGTTCTCCAGT
The DNA here is from genome assembly GCA_018904235.1 of Lordiphosa stackelbergi. Lineage (NCBI taxonomy): Eukaryota > Metazoa > Arthropoda > Insecta > Diptera > Drosophilidae > Lordiphosa > Lordiphosa stackelbergi. Next base: position 122,416 of record JAEIFU010000334.1, read on the forward strand.
CATTCTGCTTCAGGTGTCTGTAAGTCAGCGATTGTCACCTGATACCCCCAGGAGCCGGAGACATTTCGCTATTTAGAAATAAACAATTTAAACGCTTGCTGAAGCTGAGGTTAAGAGAGTCTGCACTTTCAGACATCACTAACAATTCATCCGCACTAGCTCTCCAATAAGCTAATAAGTTCATGACGACATCTTCAATATATTCTAACACTGACACCTAATATTGCAGCGTATTTCTGCATCCATACGTGTATGATTAGTTCTTAAATGCGATTTTAAGTTGTATTACCAGATGATTTATCAGGGTAGCCATATAATTTGCACCTATTACCATAGTTAACTTTTCTGATATATCGTTTATAAAAATATCGATATCATATCGAATATCATATCGGAATAACACTTATCGTCCAACAAAAATATCGATATATCGATCAAATAATGACAATACAGTTTCCCTTCCATATGATCTAGAAGCCGGTCTTGTTCTTTTCACTTCACAAATAAAGTAGTCCAAGTTGAGTTCGAAGTGCAATCGATTATACGAAAATGTCTAGACATTTCTAGGACACCCCTGATTAATTTGAATTGAGTCCTATATTTAGGTGTAAAATTTATATGAAAAAATGTGGAAGAACACAGCCAATTGTAAAACATGTTCAAAGTCAAATTAATATTTTTCGTTATTAAATTTAACAGATTAGATTTTATACTCTTTACCAGAGATCAGTAAGGGTGCACTGTTCTCGAGTGTCTCAACCACTTAAAAAATGTACACAGAAAAAATATCTGAGATATCCGGACTGAAATCAATTCCAAACGATGTCAGAAGTCGGTCAAGTCCGGATTTTCTCAAACCAAGTACGAGAAGCATTGATTTGAGTGGGAATTTTTCAATCCCGGAATTCTTGCCTTGATCCCGACTTTAGCTCACACTGGACTGATTTTATCTTGTTATTTGAGCTCGATCCGGTATTGATGTGTATGTGTGTGTAGCCATTTAGCCTGCGAAAGTTGTTCTCTTTCAGTTTCGAACCTGCTCTTTTATTTTTCTCGCTTTGACAGTGGAATTTCGTACTTACTTCAATCTAGAGTCATTATCATTTGATTTTCAAGTAGGATCCGTACTTGAAATGAGCATTTTCGGATTGATACAAACCTTTTAGGATTGTTCCAATCCTTTAGTACTTGATTCAAGTGGAATCTAATTCGAATCGTACTTGAAATTTCAATCCGAATGTCGAGATGAAATAAATATTTTTGAGCTTGACTTTAGCTCGCCTTTTTGATACCCTGTACCCATTAAAATGGCTAAAAGGGAATCATGACGTTGTGCAAATGTATGTAACAGGGGGAGAAGGAAACATTTCCGACCCTATAAAGTATATATATTCTTGATCAGCATCAACGTCCGTCCGTCCGTCTGTCCGTCCATCTGTTTGTATAAACGCGTTGATCCCAGAGACTATAAGAGTTAGAGACACAAATTTTTGCATGAACATAGGTGTATACCGTACCCAGATAAAGTTTGTTTCAGATTTGCAAAATTTCCCCTCCCGCCTTAAACCGCATAAAGCTGTCAGAGCCACAACTTTAAAGTTACAACATCGTGGCTTAATATATATCATCTTAGGCCTTACATCTATCTATTCTGAAAAGCGCAATAAGATCCGAGTAAAAACACCAAAGTTAAGCACGAAACAATTTTGTTAGCGAGGGGGGGGGGACTGCTGTGCCTATTTCAGAGTGCGCCCGCGCTCACGCGTATGTGCTTGTGTGCGTTTGTGTATGTGTGTTTGTTTTATGTGTGTCTCAATTGTGCAGGCTATTTCGAAGTCGGGCCACTCGACTGGAACGCTCATACTTGTTTTTTTCTGTGTAAGCAGTGCTTACTCCACCCATGACAAATTTGTGCTTCGCGTAAGTAGTGCCAATGATACACGGCGCTAATCGAGAGGCTCATTTCTCATACTCGTGCTTAGCAGAGAGCGGGTGTTGAAGAAATCGCGAAAAAGTTTAGCAACGCTCTTCAAATTTGTCGCTCACTCTTTTGAGCAATAAAAGTTATAGGTACCCAGGTATTACTAGTGTGTGCGCTGCCACTTGCTTAAAGTCGTTGAAAAAGTATATTCAAATTTCATACGAAAAATGTTTACCTGGTTCAACCTGTACAAAAAAGTAATATTCAACTCTGGCCACTTTAAGTGATAAATTATAAAACAAGCAGCTTTGTTTCCGCATTTATCAACAGAACTCAACGCGCATGGAACTAGACACCGAGTTATCGCTTGAGAGTGGTATGTTATGTTCGTCCGGCTGCCGTCAACTAACATAAACATTGCACTATCTATTTACGATAACTTCTTTCAAGGCTAGGGTGTAATTATAGTTTATATTTGCAAAAGAAATGGTTATGTGGCTTAAGATTCTTAAATCTTCAAAAAATTTCTAAAATTATTTAAAAACAGATTTTAAAGAGCTGCAAGAATTTTTCGGAAAATTCAATTAAAAATTGGAGTATCAGGAAATGCTTCTGAACGCGGGCTGTTAAAGAGCGATACCGGGACAAAAGCAGAGAGGAGAAGCCAGTTTTAAGAAGAAAAAAGAATAAGCAGGAAAGGCGCATCCGTGAGAGCTACTTCTCCAACCTGCTGGGAGGCTATGACGCACACAATGCTGCCTCTAGAGAGGTAGCGATGCCACCAATCGACTACATAGAGATAGACCCGCCTGGATCATCAAGAAGCCAGCTGTTTACCCATAAAAAGGTTAAAGAACAACAAATCAGCTGCGCCAACCACCATTGCATATAAGGTTCTGTCAGGTATCCACCACATTACGACAAATCCTATAGAAGACCTTACAGCCTTCAGCCTAAATTAGCCTTCGACACACCGATAAGGTCAAGGTTTTTTGGACGTTCGACTTTGCATGATGACGTTGAAAAGCTCTGAAAGCTCCGTCAAAATAGAAAAGAACCTTTCCGAACCATTTGATACCAAAAAAGGTTTTAGGCAAAGCGATACATTATCGTGTGACTTCTTTAATCTACTGCTGGAGTATATATCGCGCCAGTGCCGCATAACCGGTGGGCTACACCCGGCCACAATATGGGACGAATTAAAAGCAAAGAAGGATTTTGTCTGTTCATCGTGACATATCGTAAAATATCATAGTACTATTGCTGATCAAAAAATCGGGGCAAATAGCTTGACCTAAAAATGCTTTTGAAACCGTAAAGAACTCAAAATACTGAATTCTTAGTTTATTAGAGATTGGCCTTCCTGTCATTGACTTCATTTTGTCCCCCATCATTTTGATACCTGAAGTTCGTGTTGCTGTAATAAAAATGAATTTAATAATTTAATTATGGTCACTTTTCGTCGTGAAATTTAAAGAACTCATTTGTTGTTGCGGTAACTTGTATAAGAACATCTCCATTCCCTGAGAGGTACAGCGGCACTCAAGCGCTGCCATTGATGCATAGCAAAGAGCGGCACTTCTTTACTTGCCTGCACTTCCTCCCCCTCAGCAGCCCTAACTTCTCTGGCTTTCCATCCAGCCAGAACCGCTTCTGCCACATATTACATGGCTATTTACTTAACCCATTAATTCCGTCGAGCAGGCAAGTCGAAAATAAAAAACCCAAGGCAAGAGTGGCGCAAAGGGGCGAACCTTTATGCAGCCGGCAAATGTGCGAAAACGTGGCGCAAAGAGCATGCCTAAGTGCTATGTACTCGCATTTGCATTATGTAAACGCAAGTGGGCAAGTGGTTTACATAACCGACTGGACCTACACCAACATGCCTACATAGGCCCGCAGGAGTGCAAGGAACTTGGGCCGGAGGCAGTAACAGCATGTCATGCTGCCATAATTAAGAGCAACTGGCATTCGTTTTATGTAACCATAGTCTTTGGGTGTAATACAAGCAGAAGAAGATGAAGACGACGACGATGATGACGACGTCGACGACTACGACTACCATGACCTGCCAATATAAACATCGCTAAACAGCTCTCCAAACACAGGCAGAGTAAAGAAGGCCTTGAAGTGCCATGTGCAAGTATAATTTTGGTTAAAATTAAAACTATCATCACTTACCGCCACGATGTCCCCTTGGACTGGACTGGGAGGTGTACACTTCCGGGTTAAAGGCCCGATAGGAACCCCGAGTAAGAGTGTGAGAAACTGCAATTAAAAAGGGGAAAAAGAAACATAATGAGTTAATTAATTAAGATGGATGATTCTTATGACATTTGGACAATTATTTAGAAAATTTTATAGGTGAAGTTTTTATGAACATTTATTAAATCTTTGGACGTAGCCAATTTAACTGTAAATGTGTACCTAGAGCAATATATTGTACAAGAAAAAGGAATATAGGTTTCTAACGCGAATATGCAATCTAAAAAGATCAAATAGAGCCGACTTTTTATTACCTTACGCTAGGACTCTTCAATATATTTATTCAAATCAATAAAAAGCCTATATGACACAATTATTTGTGTTTGTATTTATTTGATATTTCTTCTTAGTGCTAAAAGTACGGGACTTATTTGGAAGCACTAATCACTGACAATTTCCAAAAACAATATTCGATGGAATTATTAACGTAATATTAATATTTAACATTAATTATTAAACTAAAACTAAAAGTATAAATGTGTTGGTTTTAGCGACCTGATCTTCTTAAGACCAAATGTTTGGTTGTGCTGGCTCTAGGTCATCCGTCCCATACAATACAACAAGAGAGCCACTACAACAAACGCTTTACTCTGAAGATGCTGAATATCATTAATGTACCATCAGAGATTAGGCTGAATTTTAAAAACTGACACAGAGAACTGTGCATTAGACGAAATTAGTTGAATATCAGACTCCGTGGCGAGCACTCGTACTTGTCCCGTAAATATGTATGTATAGGTTTTAATGTTGTTCAAAAATTGTTTCTTGGGAAAATCTTGTTAATTTTATCTGTTTAATGTTGTTTGTTAGCCCCCTGAAGACGGACCCCTATGTGGGTCCGAAATATATTGGGAAAACAGAAATCAAAAAACTAATGTATTTTCATTCCTTGGATGGGACGGATGACCTTGAGCCAGCACAACCAAACATTTGGACTAAAAGTATAAATTATACAGATAAATTTAGGAAAAGGAAAGAAAAACGAAAATTATTGCTGTAGATAGTTTTGAATCGATTTTTTTAAGGCGGGCGCGCTTCCAATTGTTTTAAATTCGTTAGTTAGCTGGTTCCATATGCGAATAGCATTAGGGAAGAAGTGGAAGTCAGGTGTGGCAAGTATATTTCTTGTCGGTATTAAATTTTTTGTCCTATGAGAAGAAGCAAAGTTAAGCATTCGATACAGGTAAGAAGGTTCACCGGAGTTAATTATTTTGTGCAGGAAAATTAACACTCGTCAGCTAATCCATTGAGAGAAGCTTGGCTTGGCCCTGTTGGAGGAGCTGTCAGCCAATTTTACATTTTACAAGCTAATCCATTTAGAAGTATATTAAATATTTTCTCTGCAAATTGTGATATGTGGTCGGTCCGATTTTTGGCATATGGGTCATTCTTTTATAAACCGAACAGTTAAAAAATTTTTATTTTTCATTTTAATAAAAAAATCCGAAATTAGATCTCGACATGCCCACCAAAACGTAATTTGCAGTTTTGCACAAAAATTTTTTGTTAATTTTATAAACAATTTCAAAAACGTCAAAAACGGAAAAATTGAAAAAAAGGGTTTTTTAAACGGTATTTCTCAGGTTTGGTTTATCGGACAGCTTTTAAGTTGATATTGGTGAAATGTATTTTACTGTAGCTACTCAAATTATAATTTTATAGATTTTTTAATTATTTAATAATATTAAGTAATTGTTGCTAAAAATTATTTATAATTTTTTCTAAGTGTTAACCACCATGATATAGCTTCTTATAAAATTAACAAAAATGTTTGTGCAAAACCGCAAATTACGTTTTGGTGGGCATGTCGAGATCTAATTTCGAATTTTTTTTTATTAAAATGAAAAATAAAAAATTTTTTAACTGTTCGGTTTATAAAAGAATGACCCATATATGGAAAATACATATCAAAGTGAAATTTTCGACCATTTTATAATTATATTGACAAGATCTAATTGATATTTTATAATTTCATTTTTAGACAAAGAGAAAAAAATGAATTTCAAGTGGCAGTTAGTAAATCCAATACTACTACTCTGCTCTTCTTTTTATTTCTTTTGGAGAGGGAGATGAGTTGATATATAACATGTCCGTCTGTTTCTTTGCTATTTCCTCCGTCAGTTTAAAAGGTATTTTAACAAATACGCTGCACACTTGTCGGAACCTGCGGGATCAGATGACTATAGCATATACATATGTAGCTGTAGTAGGAACAAACAGATCTTAGAAAAATTTAGAGATAGAGATTTGACATGTATGGGAAATAATTACCGGACTTCTAGTTAAAGCCACAAAGGTACACAAAAACCCAGTGCAGAAATCAAGTTGCCTTTAACTTAAAATAAGAGCAAGATGGTCTCAAAATTCTTGAGAATAAATGTTCCAAATATTGATGAAAGTGATGATGAAGTGGTTCTCAATCGGAAAATATTTGCTTTAAGCACCAACAAAACTGGTTTTCAACCAGGGATGCAAACCACTCGGATATAAGGACTGGTTCGGTTCAGTGGTTCACACAGTTTTTGAACCACCGGTTCGGTTCATTGCATGGTTTTTGGGGGTTACTGAACCGCGGTTATGGTTCGGTTCGGTTCGCTCTTTACTTATTTAATTAAATAAAGAAACATATTTTTGATACAAGTATTCAGATTATTCATTAAGAAAGACTTAGGTTTTCACTTAATCTTGCCGTTGAGTTTTTGTGAGTTGTTTAGAAACTTTGACGGTTTGAAATCGACCACTGAAACCCAAGCAGAAAAAAATCGTCAAATACGGACGTGTTCAAGAAATTTCTAAAAATTTTCGTACAATCGAATAAATTTGGAACTAAACTAGAAGGACTTTTTATGTGAAATGATAAGAATAAGGTCGGCTACTATATCATAGGTCGGTAAAACCAAAGACCAATATAATCTCAAAATTTCAATTATAATCAAAATTTCAAGAGAACCAAAAGCCAGTTGAAAAGCCTGCACCGAAAAATCGTGTGCAAAAAAATCGTATGGCGTTACGCATCTTCATATTCTAATGTTTTCGGTAAAACCGTACGCATAAATCTACTTGGCCTTGTGTAGTCGGTTTTAAATCGCTCAACTTTTGTCATCTAATCTAGTAGCCGGGCATATTTGTGGCATAATCGATATTTTACTTTTTTATTAAATTGAATGAAACGTTTTCAATAACGTTTTGAATTTTGTTGTATATTAACATTAAATAAGATTTAGTTACATTTTTTCCCTCTTCTGATAGCAGGTTTGATTCCTGGAATCTAAGAAATCGAATTCAAAAATATTCGGAGGTTTTTAATTTTAAGAGTTAACTATTACTGAGCTATGTCTTCCTCCCTTTTTTCAATTTTAATTTTGCATGCCTGCCAGCCATAGAAATACTTTTACTCATTTTCTATTTTAAGCCAATCTCAATTACAGATAAAAAGTTAACGTTTGAGTATAAGTAAGTTGACTCCCAACGGATAATACAATTAAGACTTGGCTTATTACAATTTTGGGTCCTTAGCTAATTTAATAAGGTTGCTCTTCTTAGCTTTTTTTACAAAAACACTGCTTTTCCAAGTATTTTCGTAATATTTTAAAGTTAATTTCTGATTTGGCTTACTCGAAACTCAAAAGCTAAAGCGAACCGAACCGAACCATTTTATTATTCGGTTTTTGAATCAACACCGGTTCGGTTTACGGTTTGGTTCACGAGCGCAAAAGGCGGTTCGGTTCGGCTAAAACCGGTTCGGTTCAGAAGCGCTTTGCATCCCTGTTTTCAACAGAGAGATATACCAGAAAGAGAGCGAATCAGAGCGAGTTGGCTTTTTTTTGTATCTCTCTGTTTGTCAGCTCAACCAAGCATAAGTAGCCCTCCAGATGTAAATCTGCAAAAGTGTACAACGGCTAAATGTGCTGGCTCAGCAGATAAGAATACGATTCTTCTTCCGTTTGACACTTCTTGGAGGAGTGAAAGCGTTTCTTCTGGGAAATAGGAAAAAGTATCTTCTCAGGGATACGAAAGCGTTTCTCACAAAAAAAAATATTTTAATTTTTTTATTTTTTTTTGTGTTTTTTTTTTTTTTTTTTTTTTTGTCAGTTTTCTCAATTATTTTATTATTCCAAAAAAACAACGAATTAAACAAACCTTTAATTATTTCATGAATAACTTTTACTTACTTTGGTGGGAGGTGGGACTCGAACCCGGTTCCCTTAAACTAAAACACGATGGGACTGACGTTCAGTCCAGGCAACCAAAGGGTTACTTGTATTGAATCTGCCTGAAGCATTCACACATAAATGCTTGCTTGTAATTCTCAAGTTCGAAACCACATATCGCTTATTTATCCCTTTTATATTACCCTAACCGATACCTTATTTGTTATGTTTTTGTAAATCGCCAAACTATCAGCAGATTTTTAGGAGAGAGATGAGAAAGCCGACAAAAATTTTCGCAGGGTTTTGACTTAAAATCGTTGGAGTTGAAACTTTGTTTGTAAGCATAGTACGCGAAATAATTCGATACGTGTTTTCCGGAAATTGATTGGTTTGAAACTCGATGGGAAGTTTGTCGGATGTGGGTGGGAAGTGGTTGGGAAGTGGGTGGGAAAGGTATAGAAGGCTTCATTTTTATACAGGAGTTTCCATTAATGGCGAAAATGCGTACTCAAATTTAAAAAAATGTAAATGTTACATTTTTCGTTTGTGACTAAACATTTTTTGATTTAATGATTTTTCTTCTTGATTTTACCAATTTCAACGGATTAAGAAGAGAAAATACATTTCAAATTAACTATGTGGCCCTTTAATTTCAAACTGCTAACACTTCTCATGTTTTCTTTGCAAATTTACAATGCGCTATTTATATAGTCTGAGTGTGGAATTAGAACTTGATAATTATAAGCAAGCAATTATGGAATCATTTTGTACACACATTAGACACTCGTCTCAGCGGTGCAGTGGTCTAAAATGTCAGTCACCTCAAATTTGAGTTCAAGGGAGAATCCTCCTTTCATTTAATAAATATATGTTTCCTTAATTCGTTGTTTTTCGGAATAACAAAATTATTATTGTTATTTTCTTTTCTTTATATACAAAATCAAAATCAAAAGTCAAGACATTTATAAAAAGCAAAGAAAATTGGTAAATTTTCCAATGAAAAATGTTGCATTTAAAAACACTATTTCTTTTTCACTATTTGTCCAAAATAATCAGACCTACAGAAATACTGCTTATATGGTTCAGAAAGCGATGATGACTAAAAAACACATTTAATATAAATTTAATAAGTAAGTGCTTTTTTGCTCAAATCTGAATAAAATATACACGTTTTGTTTATGAACATTAGCTTCGGGCAGAAGGCACACTTGTCTGGAATATTTTCAAGAAATAGCTAAAACTCTAATCAAAATGATGATTAATAATTCGTGTTATTGTATGAAATAATTAATAATTCCTGGCTTGAGACTGCATGCTGAGTCTCGCTCTCTCACTTACTCGCTTCCTTGCTCCCTCCCTCTGTGCACACAATTGGAGAATGCAAATCCAGATGCAAATGCAGGGGGTAGGCCTATGAAAAGCTTAGACTGCATTAAGCACGAAATGAAAGCAAGGCAAAGTAAAGCACAGCGCAATGTATAGAAGTGAAGACTGACAGCCGCATGGAAGTGTGTGTGTGTGTGTGTGAGTTAAGGAGTACAGTATGTACCAAGCGGTGCATTGCAGCTCCTGGCACAGCGCGACTCCTTAACGTTTTGCATTGTGCTTTCATTTTTTATGCTGTGTGTGCGTGTATGTGTGACCGGAAACTGCCATTTAAAGTGCATTTTGTAGAGACCATTGGCTTGACGGAGTCGGAGCTGCTTCACTTCACTTGTGTGTTAAGTGAAAAGAAGAACTCTGTTGTCATATCCAATCCTTGTTTTTGTTTTGTGCAGCTCCTTTTGTGCTGGGTCCTGCCGACTGGCAGCCAACACGTGTAATCCTACTCCTTTTAATTACATTTAATACTCCAGAGTCTGGCAAGGTGTTGGCAGGCAGTTGCCTGCTTCTTCTCTTCATCTTTTTCGGGTAACCTTCTTCACAAATATCGTTTTTCAAACTCTCCATCAAGCCATTGTACACACAAAAAAATTTCATCGCTTTAAATAAAAGTAACTGAATAAATAATTGTAAATCTAACATTTTTCGATTTAATCGGGTGTGTTCCAGAAATCTTTAGAGGTTTTCGTATAAACGTTAGCATTTCATATTAAAGCTGTTGAATTTATATGTTTAGGCGCTCAAATATGCCCGGGTACTAGATTAGATGACAAAAATTGAGCGATTTGAAACCTCCTGCTCAAAGCCATGTAGATTTGATGCGTACGGTTTTCCTTCCACATAATCTAGTAGGCGGTCTGATTCTTGGCACTTTGCAAATAAAGTAGTCCCAGTTTAGTTCGAAGCTCAATCGTTTATACGAAAATCGCTAGAGATTTCAACGTATAAACAAAATAATTTTGTTATTAAATTGAAAAACTTTTGGACGGAAATCAAAGACGGATATTGGTGAATTTACGAATGAAAAATGTTGCATATATGGATGATATACTTTGTTTACCTTCGGTACCCTTGGTACAGAGAATAAGCAGGGTTGGTACCTTGGATACTATAATCGATTCTTGATACACGATTTTCTATACTCAGTATTCGATACTCGGTGGTCTTAAATCGGTATTCCGTACTTCATATTCAGTAATCGATACTCCGTACTTGTTACTCGATACTCAGTACTCGATACTCAGTACTCGATACTCAGTACTCGTTACTCAGCACTCGTTACTCAGCACTCGTTATTCAGCACTCGTTACTCAGCCGTTAATACTCGATAGTGAACACTCGATACTCTGCACTCGATACTCAGCTCTTAATACTCAGCACTCAATATTCAGTACTCGTTAGTCAGCACTCGTTACTCAGCCCTCGTTACTCGGCACTCACTACTCAGTACTCATTACTCAGCACCCGTTACTCAGCACTCAATTCTCGATACTCAATACTCAGCACTCAATACTCGATACTCAATACTCGATACTCAATACTCGATACTCAGTACTCGATACTCAATACTCAGCACTCGATACTCAATACTCGATACTCAGTACTCGATACTCAGTACTCGATACTCAGCACTCGATACTCAGCACTCGATACTCAGTACTCGTTACTCAGCACTCGTTACTCAGCACTCGGTACTCTGTACTCGATACTCAGTACTGATACTCAGCACTCAATACTTTACTCAATACTCAGCACTCGGTACTCAGTACTCGATACTCAGCACTCGATACTCAGTACACGATACTTAGCACTCGATATTCAGCATTCGATATTCAGTACTCGTTACTCAGCACTCGTTACCCAGCCGTTAATACTCTATAGTCAATACTCGATACTCAGCACTCGGTACTCAGTACACGATACTCAGCACTCATTACTCAGTACTCAATACTCAGCACTCAATATTCAGCACTCAATATTCAGTACTCGATACTCAATACTTAGCACTAGATACTCAGTACTTCAACCTCAGCACTCGATACTCAGTATCCAAAAATTTCAGAACACCATTCTATTCTCAGAACTCAATACTCTATACTTAGTACTCGATAGTCAGTATTCGATACTCTGTACTCGATAATCAGCACTCAGTACTGTGTGTTTGCACTAAAACAATTCTACAATTAGCTTTCGAGAGGCGCCGAAAAGTGATATGGCTTCCTCACTGATGCACATTTTGAGAAACGTTATCGTCATCTGTGAAAATGCAGACTTCCGTCCTCATTGTGCTGCTTCTGCATTTCCCATCTTAGTGGTGGTCTCCCCCTCTTGCCATTTGCCATTTGGAGCGCCCTAAGTAGTGATGGGGGAAAATGTACATTTTGACCGAAATGCGAAAATGCAAAGTGCAGTTGAGGACAGCACATGAGATTGTAATAAAACTCTTGACAATCGGGCTGAAAAATGGGGCTTGACATCTTAACCTATCTAAAACTGGCCAAGACTGAGAAATTTGTTTTTTCAAAATTTTTTGGTGAAAAATGAGACTACTATAAATGTCGCTGTGGCTGTGTGTTACGGGTATATCGAAGTTTGGCATGGCCGACTTTAACTGAAGGGTCTGTATACCTTTAAAAATTTTTTTATTTGTTTAAGATTTATTGGTCTTATCAGGGGCAGATCCGACAATATGCTTTACAAAAATAAACAAAAACCATTTTTTTTTGTCTGAAAAATTTCAAAATTTTTCTTTTAAAAATTCTGGTTTTTTTAAAAATTTCAAGTATTTTTTTTTTTAGTCGAAAAATTTCAAAAACAAAAGTTCTTAAACGTTCGCAATTTTCCAAAAAAGAAATTTGGAAAAAAAAAATAGCTTGACCCAAATTTTATAAGAACTTTTTAACTGACACCCAAATGCATCAGATCCATGTTTGAAATCTATCAAAAATAATTTTTATTTGATCGAATACAGTTGTCGAAACTTTAAATGCGACTATTGGAACCACTTTTTCCAAAATGGTTGCAAAAATTTGAAGAATAACTATTGACCGATTTTTAATTTTTTTTTTTTAATTTCTCCCTATACCAACCATTCTGGTGTGAACTTGGATATTTTTGATCAATCAAAAAATAACGGAGCTTGGACACATAGAGTTTGACTTTGAAATCTAATAACTCCGCTATTTATTGACCGATGCAAAATATTCTTAAAAGTATTTATTTCCATTGGGGTTTTACCGATTTTCTGCGTTGACGCCTAAATCCAACTGACTATTTGGTTGAAATCTACCCACAGATTTTTTTTCCGTGTAAGGCCCAACGAGGTGTTAAAACGCTTTGTAAAAGTAAATTTGTGAAGACAGAAGACTGACCAGTCAAGTGTCACTAATCTCCAACAAGAGATCATATTATATTTTCCTTTACCTCAGAGTAACTGCAGTGTTTTTGGTAGCAATCAAGAAAGCTCAAGCGACACAGAACTACCTCTGGGCAAAGGGAACGGGAATTACAACCAAGTGGAATAGTTTACGCTTGGCTTAATCCCAAGCGTCGACTTGTGTGTGTGCGGGTTTCCAGACATGCCAACCAGCATTTTCAGAGGAATAGGTCAGTACGGCCGAGTGAATATTTGCGAGTGTGTAACCTATGGGAATGCATGCGAAACTGCGAGTGCATTCTCCAAGTTCCGAGTGGGCAAGTGGCAAATAAAATGTAAGCCAAATATAAAAGCAGGGCCACAGGACTTTTTCTCTCCGGTACATTATGTATAATGAGCTACCCGCAATGCAGTTGCCCTCGCTAGTAGTGAGTCGGGGTCAATGACAGCGGAGAAGGTCAAATGCACGCATCGCGGACTGGCAACAGGAAATGGCAGGATATGGCTGATAAATGACTTCGATTTCGCATAGAAAACTGCCATGTAGCGTAGCAGCTGCTGCCCCTAGGTATCTCATAGATAAAACTTTATGTTCCTTGGGTCGGGGGCTCTTCAGATGCAGTCGATCTTGCAGCTGATGAACATCCGCTGCAAGTTTTGTGTCGGAAATCTTTTGTAATCGTCCGATAACCCCGGCGAGTGCAAACTTGAAACTCAACCCCTAAATGCTAAAGCTGAAGCTGGAAAGCGGAAAACAATGCCAACTGCAATGCAATTGCATGTCCAGCCTAGCAGGATGCGAGGCCAAGGCAGGCAGCCAGCCGGGCAGGCAGGCAGGCAGGTCCTTGGCAGCAATTAGAATGCGAATGCTTGCAAAGCCTCGACCTCATCCTCGGCTTCCACTTTTGTTGTTTATTTACTTATCAAAATGGCATTATAATATTAAAAAAAAAAACTGAATAATGGCTCAAGGATTGATCAAGTTCCAGCAAATGCAATTCGCATTGTGCCAGCGAGTCCCTTTTACCCCATATCTTTTGTAAGCTCCGACAACATGTTTACCACCGCTGACTACTGGGATTGGGATGCAACGACCAACGGAGGACAACGCATAACGAATTGGGGAAAAAGCAATGGCAGCCATGTCCATTGTGCAATCCCTAAATGGCGGACGCAGGAAGCAACATAGGACACAGATGAAATTAATACGCATAAATTACATGGCCAGCGCGCCGAAGGATACGAATATGGCAGCATAAAATAAGAAGAAGAATTTATAATTGCACTAAAATTGGACAAATGCCCCAAGTGGGAGATGAGTTGTCTGCAACACAGTTCACAGGCTTCAATTTCAGCAATGTTTATTATTAGAAAGCAAGTAAAAAGTTCAAACAAAGTTGATGTATCCTTGGAGTTTCTGTAAGTTCAGAGGGAGAAAAGTGGAGTCCTAAGAGAGCTTTATGATATATTTGTTGTTGCTAACCACCCGAAATGAAGGATTGCACAATGGTTTTTTGGCCTTTTTTTGTGAAATTGGCAGCAAATATTTTTACAACTTTTCGTGCGTCTGCTTAAAAAGTTAGAAGCAAAATGTTAAAATGCAAATCGTTTGTCCAGATATTTAAGAAAAAAAATTGAGTTAGTTGAATTGTAATGCATTTACATAAGTTAAACAATAATATTAGTTATTTTAATCTGGAAAATGTGACAAAATCAGAGGTCCGGAATATCTCACTCAAAATGAAAGTGTTGTTAAATAACCCTGTTATTTTTAGACACTTTGAAATATCTTTCAAACAGATAGAGTTATTTTTTGAGTATAAGTGTTTCGCTCAGTGAGAAACACATATATTCATTTTTTTCTGTTATGTGTTTTTCAATAACACTTATTATTGTGAGAAAAATATGAGTGTCTTTTTAGTCAGTCTGTGGAACGGACATTTTCAACACCTAATTTCATTCAAATTAAACACCGAAAACTTTAATTCTGAAAAGTAGTTTCTTGCCGTGGCTACAGCTCAGTGCTCTCCAGAGGTCGTTACAAGAAATTTGTAAAGGAAGTTTGAACTTGGGGGTGAAAAGGGCTGGAAAATCATATAAGGATCAATGCGTAATCGCAGTTCACAGCTACAGGATCTCCACGGTAATACAAGTGCCTAAGAAACTGCTCTTCAAAACCTCAAAGACCACACTCAATCAACAATGCGAATGCGAGTTTTATATATCACACCTTAATATAATACATAACTACATAGCCATGATAATGACAATACTCAACCGCGATAAATACCATGGATGACCAATGGTAAGAATATATTTTTTGGCAACAGGCGTCATTCTGAAGCTTAAGAAAATTGTCTCGCTTTGAAGCGCCGACACGCGCAAGCATACGTCGCAACAAGTGTAATTGCCCTATATAATAGCAAGGCATTTGATACAGTTGACCACAATATCTTAAGTACCAAGCTCAAAAATCTCTACAATTTTTCCTCAACAGCAACGCGTCTTATAAAGTCCTATTTATGTGATAGAAACCAAGCAGTGGTCTCGGTCTCTTAAGTCTAGCTCGTGGTGTCCCTCAAGGTTTTGTCCTTGGGCCTTTACTCTTCTCTGTGTATATCAACGACCTTCCTGATTGTCTGAAAGGCTGTAATGTCCATTTGAACGCCGATGTTGTACAACTTTATGTAAGTCGACCGTTACGTGAACTTAATGAGTGTGTAAGAATTTGTAATAGGGATCTTGTGGAAATTAGCGAGTTGGCTAAAGCGAATGGTTTGGGGCTAAATCCCAAAAAGTCGAAATGTGCAATAATTTACAAGAATTCTCTTAATGTCAGTGATCTGCCTAAGCTGACAATAAACAATATTCCGCTGGAATATGCTAGGGAATCCAATTTAACCTGGGAATCCAATTTAATAATAACCTAACGTGGAGCGACCACATTAAAAAAGTGTCCGGGAAAACATTCGGGTTGGTTAGGAAGTTGTCGCTTACCCAAAAACTCATTTCTCCTCATCTCAGGCTTTTGGTTGCTAAAACATGTCTCATCCCGACTCTATTCTATGGTGTGCAAATATTTGGTAGTAGTGACGCAAACAGTATGCAAAGGCTTAAGGTGGCATTTAACTCCATCGTAAGATATGTCTTCAATCTTGGTCGTAGAGACCATATCTCGCAATTTGCAAAACAAATTCTTGGCCTTGACTTAGAGTCGTGGATCAGACTTCGCACATTATTATTAGCTATTAAAAACATAGTTTGTCAGCGCGTAAGCTTGGCCAGCTCCGAAAAACATTTTTTCATTCAATCTGCCCGCTATTGGAATAACCTGCCGTATAACATTCAGACTATTGGGAACGCAACGCATTTTAAATCGCAGTAAACTAATCATCTCAAAAGACAAACATAGATTAAATGAAAGTTTTAGAAAAAGCTTAGTATTGTATTAGTTATGTTAGGATTATATTTAATGTATTTCATATTTTAATTTTTTATATATTTTATATTTTACTTTATTTCTTTTTTTTAATGTGTTTTGTATTTTATTATCTTTTATGATCTCCATGTTTTTGTGACCAATGCGGCAATTTATAGTACCTAATAGGTACTACCTATGTATCTGTAGCGTTGGGATAAAACCGAAATAAAATTAAATAACAGTAAGTTGAAACAACAAAATACATGCTTATTGACGCACGGCGCCAGCTGGGCGCAGCAGATACAGTGTGCGCGATCGAGACACGCTTGACACTGAAGCAGATGTTTGCAAATTAAAACATATGCAGTGTGTGTCTCGTCTGCCGACTCGATTTTATCTGATAAGGTTGGTTTTTTACTGATTTTGTTAACATAAATTTCATGACCACCGCTGGTATAAAACATTTTTACATCCACTTAGTAAATTATCATTACATAACTAATAGAGAAATTTCACTTATCCTTATTTACTTTCGTTTTTCTGTTATACTATAACTGTTATCAAAAAACACTTTAAACATATATTTTTTTCAAAGTGCTATTGAAAAACAGTTAAATTTTTCTCTCAACAATTTTCGGTTAACAGAAAACACAAATAAATTAAAAATAAAAATTAAACTCAGTGAGAAACCGAAATTGCTTATGATTTTTGTGTTTCTCTCACTCAACACATATTGAGAGTTATTCCGGAACTCTGGACAAAATGAATGAAGTTAAGTTAATTCAGATTTAAATCAAATGAATAAACATACAAATTTTCTAATTTATTTATTATTTATAAAAAATCAATTCAATCCTTTTTATACCCTTGCAAAGGGTATTATAATTTTGCCCAGAAGTTTGCAACGCATAGAAATATTCATTTCCGACCCTATAAACTATATATATTCTTGATCAGGGTGACGAGCTGAGTTGATTGAGCTTTGTCCGTCCGTCTGTCTTTTTGAAACTTTGCACAGAGTCTTCTTTTTACTGCACACTGCTAATATATCGGAACCGACCGGATCGGATGACTATATCTTATAGCTGCCATAGGAACTATCGGTTGAAAAGTGGGTCTTTGTGAGAAAAACTGTTTTGTTTTTAATCTTAACGTGTCTCACTTCAGCAATTATTAATATTCTGCGCTTTTACATCGATTTTGAAGTTTTGGTCAAAATCGGATGACTATATCTTATAGCTGTCATAGGAACAATCAGTCGAAAAATTAGAAAAATTGTTTGTTTTAATGCTGGCGTTCTTAAACTCTGATGTATTAAAACATTTGCAAGGGTATAAAAACTTCGGCAGAGACGAAGTTAGCTTGGCCTTCTCGTTTTTTTAATGAATTAAATCAAAATCAATTCATTTCTGATTTCGAAAAATTGTATTAATTCAAAACATGTCAATTCGATGCCTGAATGATTCGCAAGATTGATTCAAAAATAAATCATTCTTTTACAGCTCTGCCTTGTAAGATGATAACGCGTTTGTCAGTTTTGTTATTTGTTGTTCAATTGTGCCTTGTGTTGTAAATATTTAATTTAAGGTTGGCCCTCAACAGTGTAGCTGTATTTCGTGGAACATTAATTTGGTATGCACCACGTTTCCAAAAGTTGTAAGCGCAAAGTTATTGACAAAAGTATGCAGACTAATTAGGAACTCACTCTTGCTCCTTTTCGAGAAAATCGGATTTATTGCAGTTGAATTTGTGCATAAGTTGGAGATGAGAACGATAAAAACAAATGTTGGCACAAAAAAGTTTTGTTAGTCCTTTAAGGCCTATACTCAGATGAGATAAATTTTTAGTTTGGTACGATATTTCACATGAATAGACACAATTTTGGACAGCTTTGAAATCTGAATACGTTTGAAAAGGCTTCTTATTTGTATGAAATTGTTTCTATTCATGTGAATTGTCGTACCAAACTAAAAATTTATCTCATCTGAGTACAGGCCCTTAGCACTAAAAACAATAACCGAATTTCAGTACAGAAGCGGACAAATCATTTATATGTCAGCTATATGAAATAGTATGCCGAATTGAACCATATTCGATAAGCCGCTAAAACAACTTAAAATACGTGTTCAATTCAAATTTCAGTTCAATAGCGTAAAAATCAGCAAAGTTGGTCAGATCGGCCAGATCGGCTATATGGCACCTACATATATGAAGAAATGGTCCAAATCGAGCCCGGTGTTTTTTATTTTAAATCGGGTAAATACACATAGAACAAACAAGTAAGAAAGTCGGTCAAGCCCGACTATAATATACTCTGTACCTAGACTAGGAGCTGAATGCAGTGCTGCTGCTGCGCTCATCTCTAAGTTTCTCACTCTCTCTCTCTTTAGCTTAGCTTTTCTGCACGCCGTGTTTATTTTTGTCATTTCAACACGTTGCGTCCAGTTTTCCTGCACGCCGTGTGTAGCTTCCTTCACCCCGTGCAGCAAATTTTGTTTTCTCTGTGTATCTTGACAACTATAGCTTAGGTAAAAAAAAAACGAGAAAGGCAAAGCTAACTTCGTCTGTACCGAAGTTTTGATACACTTGAAATAGCTTGTCACAACGGTTAGCGACTTCGACCAAACTTCGCAAATCAACTTAAAAACATGACATATTACCCATGACCGTGTTTGAGAGCGATAATATTGAGAACAAACCAGTTTTTCTCACTAAAACCCATTTTTCGAACGAACATTTGTATGGCAGCTACAAGAAGTAGTCATCCGATCCGGTCGGTTCCGACATATTAGCAGCGTGCAGTAAAAAGAAGGCTCTGTGCAAAGTTTCAGCTCGATAGCTCCAAAACTGAGGGACTAGTTCGCGTAGAAACAGACAGACGGACAGACGGACGGACAAAGCTTAATCGACTCAGCTCGTCATGCGGATCAAGAACATATATACCTTATGTGGTAGGAGATGATTCCTTCTATGCGTTACAAACTTCTGGGCAAAATTATAATACACTTTTCAAGTGTATAAAAAGTGTGGATTGGGTCAGTTCAATAGCTCACAGAGCTTCCAAACCACCGCACAATGGTCCCAAAGTCGATTGTAAAATGTAAAATTGGCTGTACAGCTCCTCCAATGGGGCCAAGCCAAGCTTCTCTCAATTTCTTGGCGTGTGTGCTTTAAATATTTCGCACAAGAGAAAGGGACCTGTATGAAATAATAGTCCAAATTGAACCAAATTTGGTAGGACACCTTGTGAGCCTAAAATACGTGTATAAACTGAATTTCAGTTCAATAGTTTGAAAAACAACAAAGTTAGCGAAAATCGGCCAGATCGTTTATATGGCAGCTATATAAATAATGGTCTAAATTAAAAGAATCTTTGTAAGTCGCCTTGGGGGCCGAAATATGACCAAATTTCGTGCAGAAATCTTTATAATTAGACTTTATGCCAAATAAATGGACTTTGGGACCATTGTGCACCGGTTCAGTTCAGTGGTTCTCACTTTATATATAAGATAACATGATTAAAATTTTACAATTTTTTACCCTTGCATAGAATACATTTAAAGTATTTCAGATGTATGTAAAGCATAGATGAAAGCATTAAATATGCATGCTATGCTCATTTTGCAAAATCATTTCATGAAATGGGTCCGAAAGTGCGTACATAAACACCTTTTTACGAATTCGACTTTACTCACGAAAGTTGACTATGAATTAGCCGTCAATTCATGAAATGCCGAGGCGCAGACAACTTATCATTGGGTTGGTGTAGCCAGATCGTTTTTTTTCTCATATGTGCGCTGGATATTTTGTGAATTTACAAAAGCTGCATAAACAGGAACAAATTTTATTTTGCAAATTGAAGAAATCGTGAATTTCATAGCATAAGGTATAAATATTCCTGATCAGCATGACGAGCTTAGTTGATACAATGTCCGTCTGTCCGTCCGTCTGTTTCTATACTATCTACTCTGTCAGTTTTAAAGCTATCGTGACGTACTGTTCCAAGCCTTCTTAAAATCAGGGGAGGTTTACTCTGGGGTTCGAACACATACAAATTTTTAGATTCGGGTTCACGAAGCGGGTTCGGAATGTCGCTGAACCTAGGTTCAGGAACAATTCGGTTTTTTCTATCTCAATAAAAATGTATGTTGATTGTTAAAATCCTAAACACACTCTGTCAGAAAGTATAGCTAAGAAAGTAGAGGTCTTACTTGGATTCGATTGATCACTAGAGATATTAAAATACATTTAAGGCTTTTCGTGTCTGCTTAAATAAGCACGAACAAGCACGACAGTAATATTCAAATATTATTGAACCTCTGCAAAACCCTTTGTTTGACACTGCATTATTGGACACAACAATCAAAGTCAACAGACTAAACAGCTAAAACGGATATGTAGCCACTCGGCCGATATTCAGGTAAAGTCAAAACCCAAGGATGTAACTGTCCAAATGGGGACACTGACAAACGGCTTTTGTTGTCATCCTGAATGGGGAACAATTTGTTGAATTTGAGGAGGTTTTGCTCGTCGCCTGTCGGCCATTCCTTTTCCGGTTGTGCTCGGCAACATTTTGCTATTGTCGTAGGTCCTCTTAAGGGCAGGCGGCAGCCACTTGCCTTCAAGCAATGGGAAACCTGCTAGGACACACAACAACAACAGCAGCAGCATATGGCATATATGCGAAGAGGGACAACAATTGAATTACAAAATTATTTTCTGCCGTCGTCTGACTTGAAGAACTAGTTGTAGCCCAGACGTTGCCGGTGCTGTGGCAGGACAGACGGAGAGGGAAGGACATGTTTTCTAAAGCGGAAATTAGGTGACAGGACGAGGTTTTGTCGTCGCCGTCTTCTTGGGTCAACTTTAATTGCTTTATGTGGAAGTTGTTGGCCTGTCAGAAAACACATCATCATCCTCATAATGACGTATCCGGCCTGGACAAATGAAGATTAATTTGATGGCCACTTACGTTCCACAAACGCCAAGCAGAGGGTGGTCAATGCAATTAACGCTTTTGGCCGGAGAGCCCCGCCACAAATTGTGTTTGTATCTGTATCTGTATCTGTGTATCTGTGAGTGGGCCGCTCACACTTTGTATCTCTCAGACTGTCTGGCTGGCTGTGTGAGCACCATGGAGCGTGCGAGAGTCGCGTGTGCAATGCTGCAAAAAAGTTCAAATTCGTTTCTTTTTTTTTCATATATATATATTTGCAGTTGTTGTTGGTTTGGGTTATCGTCTGGCAAACGGCAATCATAACAGCCCGAGGAGACGAAGCCAGACCGAACCAAACACACAAAAATGATGCAGAAAGTGAGGAGCGGCAGTGGCTGAGGATGACGAAAAAAGAAAAATAAAAAAAGCACCGAAACCAGCCAAACGCACGAAGATTCCGCCAAGTTGAGGATGAGGAGGAGCAATTGGATGGCGACGACGACGACGTTGTGGATTTTGATTCTGGGTCATTCACCCTTGACAAAAAAAAAAAAATAAAAAATTTGCGCTGTGTTAGGCCGCTTTTGTATGTTGATGTGCTTTGCTTTGTTGCTGTATTTTCCCCTAACCCCTCTTCCGCTTTGGGGTGTGATTGTCGGTGCAGTACCTACAGGCAGGCATCCACATTTGGGTTTCGTCTGCAGCTTGTTTTGGGTTGATTTTTTTTTTTTTATTATATTTTTTGGGAGTCATGCCCAAAATACCATCCAATGATCAGAGAGTGCTTTGCATACTTCTCATACATGTATGTGTGTGTGTCCAGGTCCTGCGGCTGTCCGAGCTTGTCTTTAGCTTTTGTTCTCAACGCACCCGCTCTGCTTTTGTTTTATTTATTTGCACAACAATTTCTGTTTAATTTGATTTTTAATTGTTGCCTCTTCACTCTGGTCTGGTCTGGCATTTAGTTATTTTTGTTGTTGTTGTGGTGGTTGCTATTTGACTTGGTTTTTTGAACTTTTGCACAAACAGAACACTCATCATTGCTTCTTTGGTTTGATGAAATCGCACAACATTGAAACAAAATGTGTTTTGGTTTTGAACCGAAACGGTTTTAACCGTGAATTTCGACATATCGGCCCATTTTGACATTTTTTACGAAATTGACATTTCTATGCAAATTATTTCTAAACCGATTACGGAGCTACAACAAAATCAATTTTAAGTGCCAATGTATTTTTTTGGGCTAAATGATCGTATGTGCCTCAGAAAATTAATTATCAGCAGACTTGTTGCTGCGATGTGAATTGGCAAAATGTACTTGGATGCCAGTTGGTTCCGTACATAGAAGAATTAAATCTCCTGTGCGAAATCGATCTATTGTGAATGGTCCACCACCGGTACCGGTACCTCCCGAAACAAATGTTTCGGCTAAAGGTTCTATTTCGGTTTTCGGTTTCGAAACGGTACCCGGATTTTTATTCCGGTATACCGGTACGTACCGGTATTTTATACGTCCACTATAAAGCATTCTTGTGATTTGTTCGCAGTAACATAATTGCATACAATGTGGTTGAGTTCATGCAAGTTATTAGCAGAATCATTATAGAGGCGTTCCAAGCTAACCTGCGGAATAAAAAGCACGACTTTTGAAATCTAATATAATTCTGGGAACTTTGTGGAGGATTCTAACCAACAATTAAGATCGTTTTATTGTTTTCAAATATGGTTTAAGTGCGATTTTGCTAGAGGGGACGACTGTGTTTATATTTCCAATATAAGGTTGTCAAAAAAGTCTTGCGGTATTTTTTATTGAATTTTCAATTGTTCATAAAATTGGTTATAATAATGCGATTTAAGTCAAATATGCGCCGTTTTGTTCGATGACGAGTTCCCAACGAGATGCCAACTTCATAATGCCCCTCTTATAGAAGCTCGCTTCCCTATTGGCAAAAAACTCGGAGAGCCAATTTTCACAGGACTCTCTTGTGGCCAACTTCCGACTACCAAGCTCGTTCGCCATGGACAGAAATAGGTGGTAATCACTTGGTGCGAGATCGGACTATACGGTGGATGCAAAAGAACCTCCCATCCGAGCTCCCGGAGCTTCTGGCGCGTCACCAAAGATGTGTGTGGCCTGGCGTTGTCCTGATGGAAGACAATTCGGCCTCTGTTGATCAAAGATGGCCTCTTCTGCATGAGTGCTGCATTCAAGCGGTCAGTTGTTGGCAGTACAGGTCGAATTGAGCGTTTGGCCATAGGGGAGCAGCTCATAGTGGATGATTCCCTGCCAATCCCACCAAACACACAGAAGAACCTTCCTGGCCGTCAATCCAGGCTTGGCCACCGTCTGGGCAGCTTCACCGCTTTTCGACCACGACCGTTTGCGCTTCACGTTGTCGTAAGTGACCCACTTTTCATCGCCAGTCACCATCCGCTTCAAAAACGGGTCGATTTTGTTGCGATTCAGAAGCGATTCGCATGCATCCATACGGGCAAAAATGTTTTTTGCGTCAAGTCGTGTGGCACCCATACATCGAGCTTCTTTTTGAATCCAAGCTTCTTCAAATGGTTTATAACGGTTTGATGACTCATGCCCAGCTCTTGGCCGATGCTACGGCTGCTACTATGCCGGTCTCTTTCGATCAATTCAGCGATTTTATCGCAATTTTCGACGACAGGCCTTCCGGACCGTGGCGCATCTTCGATCACCTCTGCACCAGAACGAAAACGTTGAAACCATCGTTGTGCGGTGGAAATGGAAACTGTATCGCATGAGATGCATTTTTACTGTAAAATATGCCGTATTTTCTCTTTATTTTGCTCCATGTTTGCATGTTAAAAGCGCGGGGCAGTAGAAATAGGCTGTAACCAACGACGATGATACCCCTATTACACATAAAAATATAAGTGTGACACCGTGTACCTTTATGTGAGCGTGACCAGTATACAATATGTAACAGGTGGTAGGGGGGGAGTGGGGACAGCTTGGTTAACATTTGCGTATCACTTGACCACCCCTTATTAGACCATTGGTAAATCGATGCCTTATCCTTACTACTTACTAACTGTTAACTAATATTTGTAGACAATTTCCGTATAAATACTGCAGGAGTTTTAACGTTTCCAAATTGGGGGCGGGAGGGGCGTGGCCAAAATTTTAAACAAACTTGATCTGCGTGCAGATAAAGAAGCATTTGTCCCGTACATGTCAAACCTCTCTCTGATCATCTCTGAATCTAAATTGTTTACAGACAGACGGACGGACGGACGGACGGACGGACGGACGGACAGACGGACAGGCTATTTCGCTGTTGATGCTGATCAAGAATATATATACTTTATATGGTCGATGAATTCCTTCTGCCTGTTACATACATTTGAATTTAGTATACCCTTTTGCTCTACAGTAACGGGTATAACAAACAACAATAAATCAAAACGTGTTAGCGCTAGTAGCTTTCAAAAAGCTCTAGCGTAAACCGATGCGACGAATACAACTAGAACTACGCGCTTGCAAAGCCACGCGCGCGGATACCGCAAGACTTTTTTTGACAACCTTATATTATTATAACAAATTCAAAAATGCAACGACCAATAGGCAGACTTGGAAATATTTCAAGGAATTAGGTATAGGAAAGCCAATGGCTTCCCCTAATCCTGACGCTAACCCTGACGAACTAAACCCAAAATTTGTCACACCTGTATCTGAAATCACAAGTAATACGTACCTGAATAGTCCACCTTACAAAAATGTGATAGTAGCTTTAGTTTTTCGTGTGTAAGTGAGTGTGAAGTCTTAAAATCTATAACTCAAATAAAATCAAATGCTACTGGTTTGATGACATTAGCCTTAGCCCCAAATTTATTAAAATAATTTTACCCAAGCCACTGTCGTACACCACCATATGTCAATACTGTCTTAACGACCTCAGTTTTCCCAGACTTGTGGAAAGTTGCCAAAAATAATTTCACCCCTTATACTAATGATGATTAAACACCATCTGTACTTCCGTTCTTATCAAAGGTTCTTGAGCGTCTTATGGCGGCCAATTAAACAATTCATAACCCCAAACACAATATATTTTGAGACGCGCAAACGGGATTGTATACAAAAGGTAGGTCCATCCGTGTGTATTGGTGGTGGAGGTAGTTATACACAAACAAACATAGGTTACCTAACATAATTTACTGAGTTAGATTGACGTCAGGCGTGTGTTAGTGTGTATCAACTGTGAGTGAGTGTGCAGTTTTGTGGAATGTGTAAGGGTGGTGCCATATTCGACCTGGCCCCGCCTGAACTTTTGACAGAGATGTCAGATCGCTTAATGACATACCGCGTTTGAAGCGTCAGTCCAAGCAGATTTTTACCATGGAACAATACACGCCACGTGAGCGCTCTGAAATAGTTGAAATTTACATTCAACAGAACAAGTCAATTGTGAAAACTCAACGTGCTTTAAAAAAATTAAAAAATGTGACCGAAATGTGTGAAATGGGACCGTAAATAAGCAAAATTGCCGTATTTACGCCACTGAAAATCCTCAGGAGATTCAAGAAGTGCCTCTTCATGACGAAAAAGTCAAAGTTTGGTGCGGCGTTAGTGCGAAAACGGTCATTGGGCCGTTTTTCTTCCAAAATGAAAATGGCCATGCTGTTACCATCAACCAGGAGCGTTATCGCGACATGATGACCAATTTTGTGATGCCAATTATTCGTCGAAAGCGTATGAGGCAGTTCTGGTTTCAACAAGACGGCGCTCCACCGCACACAAGTCGCATAACAATCGATTTTCTGAAGAAATTCTTTCCGGGCCGTTTGATGTCGAAAAGTGGTGATTTGGACTGGCCACCGCGTTCGCCCGATTTGACGCCGCCTGACTTCTTCTTGTGGGGATATTTGAAGTCAAAGGTTTACGTTAACAAGCCAAGGACCGTAGAAGAGCTCAAGGACAACATTCGTGAAGAAATAGCCGCTATTCCGGCCGAAATGTTGGCGAAATCGATGGAAAATGCTGCAAAAGGGCACAATACGCCATCAACGCCAGAGGCGGCCATTTGAGAGATATCATATTCAAAAAATTGATGTAAACAAATCTACTTGGAACAAATTAAATGATTAAGATTGCCAACCGCCAAATTTTTATTTTTTTCTTTGATTTAAAAAAAAAAACATGGGTCCGTCTGATATTTTTATATTTTTTTTTTTTTTGGTTCTGTAAATTTTTGTATTTTAGGTAAAAGATGCACAAAACTTTCCTTCCTAATTACTAGTTTTAAAAAAATAAAAATTTTTGACATTTCGAAAATTTGTGGGGGTTGTGAGCCACCCATCTAAAAGTTCAAAATTCGTGTTTTAAGCCTTATTTTTTTTTTTATTAAATGAAAAAATGATCAATTTTTCTCATATTCTGAATTAAGAAATATTAATGAAGAGTGCAAATTGATTGACGTCATCAGGCTTTTAATACCCTTGCAAAGGGTATTATAATTTTGCCCAGAAGTTTGCAACGCATAGAAATATTCATTTCCGACCCTATAAACTATATATATTCTTGATCAGGACGACGAGCTGAGTCGATTGAGCTTTGTCCGTCCGTCTGTCCGTCTGTCTGTCTGTCTGTCTTTCTACGTGAACTAGTCTCTCAGTTTTAAAGCTATCGAGCTGAAATTTTGCACAGAGTCTTCTTTTTACTGCACACTGCTAATATGTCGGGACCGACCGGATCGGATGACTATATCTTATAGCTGCCATAGGAACTATCAGACGAAAAATGGATTTTAATGAGAAAAACTTTTTTGTTTTTAATGTTAACGTGTCTCACATGAACGATTATTAATATTAACCGCTTTTATACAGATTTGGAAGTTTTGGTTAAAATCGGATGACTATATCTTATAGCTGTCATAGGAACTATCGGTCGAAAAGTGGGTTCTAATGAGAAAAACTTTTTTGTTTTTAATTTAAACGTGTCTCACTTCCGCAATTATTAATATTATGCGCTTTTACAAAGATTTGGAAGTTTTGGTCAAAATCGGATGCTTATATCTTATAGCTGTCATAGGAACTAGCGGTCGAAAAGTGGGTTTTATTTAGAAAAATTGTTTGTTTTAAAGCTGGCGTTCTTAAACTCTGATGTATTAAAACATTTGCAAGGGTATAAAAACTTCGGCAAAGACGAAGTTAGCTTGGCCTTCGTTTTCTTTTATAAACGAGCACTTTTTGCTTGTGGCTGTTCTTTTGTTTGACTTGTTTAATGTTTTTTTTTTATTTCTTTGGAGAGTTTTTCCTCTGTTTTATTGCGTGTCATTGCAATATTCTTTTTGAAAGTCAAAACCGACTTTTTTCAAAGTGGCTCACAACCCCCCATATCTCACTTTTTTTTTGGTGACGTCACATAACCAAAAAGAAATTGTTACAAAAAACAAACATATTTCTATCAAAAAGTCAATTGACCAAAGATACTTCCCTCATACTTACTTTTGTCTTTACAAAAAAAATTGTGTATAATATTCACAAGTCAAAAATGAAAAAAAAAATTTTAAAATCGAGTCGAGTTCTGGTTCACGAACTTAAAGAAGGTGTAGACTGATAGGTTGCTTGCCAAAAAG
Source organism: Lordiphosa stackelbergi (assembly GCA_018904235.1). Taxonomy (NCBI): domain Eukaryota; kingdom Metazoa; phylum Arthropoda; class Insecta; order Diptera; family Drosophilidae; genus Lordiphosa; species Lordiphosa stackelbergi. The sequence continues at coordinate 150,477 of JAEIFU010000334.1, forward strand.
TTAGGTAATAAGAAGGGAGATACATGACATAAACAAAAGTTTAAATATATTTTTTGTGGCCAATATTTTAGTGGCTCGCAACCCCCCCGCCCCAAACCCCCCATCCCCCCTATGTATTGGTATTCCCAATGTATGTTCAAAAAAAAAAAAAAAAAAACGAAAAAGGCAAAACTAACTTCGTCTGTACCGAAATTTTCATACACTTAAAATACTTGTCTCAACGGTTGCGACTTCGACCAAACTTCGCAGATCAGCTTAAAAACATTACATATTACCCATGACCGTGTTTGAGAGCAGTAATATTGAGAACAAAACAGTTTTTCTTACAAAAAACCATTTTCCGAACGAAATGTATAAAAAGTTTTTAATTCGTCCGATCCGGGTCGTGACAGGCGTGCAGCAAAAGAAGACTCTGTGCAAAGTTTCAGATCGATAGCTCCAAAACTGAGGGACTAGTTCGCGTAGAAACAGACAGACGGACAGACGGACGGACGGACAGACGGACAGACGGACGGACAAAGCTTAATCGACATAGCTCGTCATGCTGATCAAGAATATATATACTTTATATGGTCGGAGATGATTCCTTCTATGCGTTGCAAACTTCGGCGCAAAAATAATACACACTTTTCAAGAGCGTATAACAAACATATTTCTATCAAAAAGGCAATTGACCAAAGGAGGCTTCCCTCATACTTACTTTTTGTCTTTACAAAAAAATTGTGTATAATATTCACAAGTCAAAAATGAAAAAAATTTTTTTTTAAATCGAGTCGAGTTCTGTTCACGAACTTAAAGAAGGTGTAGACTGATAGGTTGCTTGCCAAAAGTTAGGTAATAAGAAGGGAGACACATGACATAAACAAAAAGTTTAAATATATTTTTGCCTGGGTTAATTGTCCATGGCCCCCCAATGCTCAGAACCCCCATTCTCCCATACTCAACTTTATCTTTTAAATATATTTCGTACATTTTATATATTTTTGGAGATAGAGTTCAGTTATCTCTTACAAAAGCAGAAAAGTACGCAGAGCTCAGTAGCGAATATAAAAAAATAAAAATGTATTTTTAAAGCGGCCCTCTCAAGAGCAAAATGTTTAACAGCTTCAGGCCGTTGAGTAGTCGGGCAATCAACATCTCATAAGAGACATTGATACAGTGCTGTCGAAGTTTAAGATTGGTAGAAGTCGAATGGCCGAGCGTAATGTAGGGCATCCCCCAATAAATGCTTACCATACAAACCCTATTCAGGAAGTATTGAGTCAAAAGAAGTGGGCTTTGGTTAGCGCAAAAAATAGAAAGCCCTACACAATGCGTAATAATATTTTTTTTTTTTTCAATTTATTTAACTTTTTTCAAAACTACCAAGCACCACTATGCGGAATCGATAGTGCTACCCGAACTGAGTAAATCCCTATCAGCGTTTGGCTAGATTGGAGGCAGCACTTTTTTTTTATGGGCCCTCAAAGTTTTTGAAATCGGGTGTGCCAACCAAAAAAAGGTGTCTTTAGTTTTGGACAAACAGCTCATTCAGTTTTAGTGATAGCTGCAAACTGTCTTCGTCAATGTTGTAGCTGACAGTCCGCAAAGTAAATATTTATATTTATATTTAGTCAAGCGTAAATATTTAATTTTTTTTAAATTTATTTTATTTTAATAAAAAATTTTTTTTTTTAAATTAAATATTAACGCTAATTTGATCTCAACTTGTTAAAAGTACTACCATGTTAAAATATTTTATACAGTCTTAAATTGGCAACATTTTTTGCTGATAAATTACAGAATTTTCGAAAAATTTTCAAAAAATTTTCAAAAAATCATTTTGTTTTAAATCATGCATAACAACAAGTAAAATGAGTAATGTTTTGCTCTAAAAGCTTAAAAAACCTAAATTGGCTGCTATTTTGTTAAAAAACTAGAGTATCTAATAAACAATGACAACAAAAAAGTCAATTTTTTTGGAAATTCACACTTTTGGGGCCGTTTTGGAGGATGTAGAAGTGTTCAGATTGTAAAACCTTGTTCAGCAGAGTTGTTTGGTATCTCAAAAGCTTCTTTTTTGCCAAAGAAAGTATGCGAAAAATTCTGATTTTTTAAAAGTTATACTCGAAAAAGTAAAAAAATACGTTTTTGAAAAAAAATTTTTTTTTAAGAAATACTACCGGAAAACATGAATTTTTTAAAAATCTTTGTACGAAGAATTTATCTCGGACTTTCAGCTACAACTTTGCCGAAGACAGTTTGCAGCTATCACTAAAACTGAATGAGCTGTTTGCCCAAAACGCTGATAGGGATTTATTTAGTTCTGTTTTTATTTTCGCCTCCCATAGTGGTGCTTGATAGTTTTGAAAAAAGTTGAAATTTGTCGCACAGTGTTATTTATCAGCTCAAATTCTCATTAGCTTAATGAGCACGATAGTCATCAACTGGGACTGGTGCCTGTCGTGGCAGGAGTGAGCTTCCTCACACAATTAGTTCTTTTGTGACTGCCCAAAGTCATGGTCAAAAACGTCCCTACGATTTCGGCGCAAATTTTACGCAGCACATTTTACTACACCAGCTTTTTGGGAATAGTTTTCTTTGGCATCAGGAGAAATGAAATCGATGGTGGTTTTGTTTGCTACAAACGCAACTGGCTGCAGTGGTATTGCCTCATTTCTGAACTTATCTGGAGTACTTTAATGTGCTGTTTTTACGTACCGTGGATAAGCACCCTAAGGGATCCGTATGAACGGTAGCTTAGCTATGTACGTCTAGCAGGCTGTATTCTATGCACCATCTACGTTTTAGTAATGCAACGTTGCTATGCTCAGAAGGTAGTTGGAGTGGTCGACAGATTTTTAAGACTTTACCACCGGATTCGTGTACTGTCTAGCCAACAAACTAGAGGCTATGGGAGCCAACGTGAATTTACGCTAATAATCTTAATGATTCTGTGCATTTTCTACGAAACCCTGTGTAGTTTGCCGTACTTTACACAACATATTTAGTAGCTTGGCCATATTGAGCGACGTGTTTGTAAGCTCTAAGGCAACCATGATCATGCACATCTCTTTTGTTGGCTATCTCAGCATAGGCGTCTTCTACTCTGAGGTGCACAGTTATGTACAAAGCGAGCTGCGTCAAATACTGAGGTCCCTAGAAGGCCCGCACAGAGCCAGCCAGCTCAAAGTTGCCAGCCGTCGACTCGATGAGTGCATAGCAATCTATGATGAGATACAAAGCTTGGGAGATGCGTTCCAGAAGCTCATAGCTTCACCACTCT